>JAQZBX010074246.1:0-14759 GCA_029593785.1 Cabassous unicinctus
TTTTCACTACTTAACTTATATTATTTTTTAAAATTCTATAGAAAATGAGTATGTATTTCAATCTATATTTGATAAGTCAGTAAATACTCTTGCATAATCAAAGACCTTGTGCAAGTGGGTGTGTGTATTGCAAATCTGTGTGTGCATGTGGTTGTGTCAAAGAAAAACAATGAATGTCAATGAATGTCAAACAATGAATGTCATAATGAATGTCATATCTTTGTTTCATTGGATGAAAAAAGGTACAAATCACATGGCAGGGGTAAAATAATCCACAAAGTGAAATTGGGAAGATGCCACTAGTTGTTTCCAGGTAACAATCCTCTCCCTCTTCCTTATTAATAAATCATTTATATATTCTGGTAAACTGAATACTCAAATTACACACAAAAAAAGAATTGATTTCAAAACATGTTGCCATGTGTCATTCTTATTTGTTATTTTCTAATTCCAGTTCACTCAAATCTAAACATGGTGGCAGGAGCTAGAGCAACTGTCTTTGACTACACAGTAGAATACTTGTTCAGAAAACTATGGAGAAGGAAGATAGAAGGAGCAGGTTATTGATATTAATTGATATATGAAAAAAATCAGCAGAAGCAAGGGATAAGAGGTAACCTGATGAGTCTAATCTGAATCCTCCTGCAAGTCATAGAAATCTAAGGGAAAACACATATCTTTACAAATGTTGGGAAACCAGTGGTTTTAAAGGCAATCTTATGAGATATCAAGATTTAGTGTGAAATTTGTGTTCAAATGAGAATAGAAACTATTTTGAATGTTGGAAAAGCACTTTGCAATATCTGGTGACTCTAGTTAATGGGCATATATTTTTAAAAAATATTCAAAACACTTGGTTACCTTACCTGCATTTATTTTACACTGAGTGTATTTATATGAGGTTTACAGGAAATTCTAAAGGACGATGTTTACAGATGTATCCTCACTTCTATCCTATGTCCATCATCTCTATTTCTGCAACTGGAAGTATATGTAAAAAAAATCATGTTGATACATTTAATCTCAGCAGGATAGCCACAGAGTAAAGATACACATAAGGGATGATGTGCTTATTGGCATTGCAATTCTGCTGAAATTCAGGGCTCACCTGGCACAAGGACAGACCAAAGACTTTAGTCTATGGGACATATATTTAATCAAGTATAGTACAAATTATAGGTTCAAATAAAAGGGGCAGATGAGTCATGTGTAGAGAACCTATAAATGAGTATAATGGCATAATAAATTTAATTTCGTAGATACACTTTTGATGCTGTACGTGCCCATAAAAATCAGTTTAGAAACATAGAGAATACTCTTTCAAAGGTCAAAACAGCAAGAATCACACAATAGAGGGCTACTTAAGTAAAAAGTAACAGTAACAACTAACTTGGGATATCTTATTTAGTTGAAATTCATCAATCATTAGATTACATTTAAACATTAAATACAGAGAGCACATAATTACATGTAATTATTAAGCAAGGCATGATAACACATACTTTCTATATCATTCAAAACAAACATTTAATATAATTTATTGAATATCAAAGATTGTATGAGGGACTAGAATATAGAATAGTGTAAAAAAACAGCCTTTTTCTTTACATAGCTTATAATGTAGTATGATTATATATAAAGAAATATCTAATATATTATTATAATAGATTATATAAAAGATAAAACTGTTGCACTTTTAAAATTTTGTTAAAATTTGTTTGGTCAACAAATGATTCTGGAAGCACCAAACCAAAAATGATGAAGAACTTTGCTTAAGGTGTGGAAAGTAGATGCTTATATAGAACAAAGGCAGAAGCAAGTGAAGAAAAAAATTCTGATTAGATATTTAAGTTACATTGCTTGATCTGGGCTATTTTTGGAGGAAGGCCTCTCCTTAAGGGGTCTATTTCTGATTAGCTAGTTATAAAGCTCTGTCTCTTTGTGCCAAGGCTGCCTCTGCCAAAAATCAGGTTTCTTGGGTTTTTTTGAGTCAGGGATTGACCGGGACTAGACACCCCAATCTAATAGCCTCCTCTATTTTATTTAACAATTATTATAATAAAATATTATAATATTTTTGTCAATTAGGGGAAATTAATACATGGAGTTGGTTTCAGATGTTGGAGGCCTGAAAGAGCAAAAGAAACTTTGAGATAAACCACAGGTAATGACTGTAGTTACCAGACTGTTTCCATACATGTGCACAGGGCATCAAAGATGACAGATGGAGTAATCGGAACCTAGGATATCAGAGGAGACCCTTAGACCTCTGAGGAGAGCATGCTACTTGTCTTATGCTGAATCCTAGTCACAACATCAAAGAGCAGAATAAACAGGGCTAGCCATTGCTTCATCTCTCTCACCTCCCACATCTGGAAATCAAGAGCAAAGAAACAAAAGGCGGGTGTGGTGGGAGACTTGGGGTCCTTTGATTAAAACACCTTTGAATTAATTTTTCACCCCAAGGTCTCCTTTCCCTCCTGCTCACCTGCCTATCTATTTGCCTGACACAGTGACCCCTTTTTTTTTCCTGCACAGAGCTTTTTTTCTGGTTTCCCCCTTCCTGTTATTCCTATCATAACCTGGAGGTGCCATGTACATGTCCCACTCATAAGGTGGCCTTGTGCCATGAGCCTGGCATCTCTCAGTTGAGTAGGCCTTCTAAGAGCTGGTGTCAAACTGTCTGTCTCCTGCCCAATGCCTTGTGCTGGGCCCTCTCTGCATTAAAAACCTGGGTTCTCCAAAACCAGTGACCAGACCTGGGGCCCCACTTATGGACAAGGAAGTCCCAAGGCTGCTGCTGAGCTTGGAGACCATGGAGGCATACGCTATCGAAGAATACTTCACCATGCTTGACCCCAGAAGATAGCTGGTTAGCCAGAAACCAGTAAGATTCCTCAGGGAAGGACAACCTAATGTTGGAGAAGATGCTGAGAGTCAAAGCAGAAAGGGTTAAGCATTCAAAAAGCATGCTTGCTGACAGAGACACATTAGTAAATGTCTCCAAGGACACTGCATACGGCAGATATCAGTGGGAGGAGGCAGAGCGAAATGAACTCACCACACAGAAGTTATTGTCTGAATTCCCTCTGAATTCCCAAGAAAGATTGTCTGGGAACTCACAAACTGGTAGCGCTCTCACGCACCAAGCTGAGATATTAGATAGACTAAGGCATTTAGGGCTAAAAACAATGTTTATACTTATGCCCCTTGGTAGACTGCCAAAGAAGGCAGTGTTCTTGCTGTAGTAAGAGAAACATAGTGGGAGAGCAAGGTTAGGGGCAAGAATTTATGCACTGTTGTAAGCTGAATAAAAGAGAGGGTCACAGTGATCTCGGGGCTGTTTTTGCCTGAGAGAGCTACAGCCCTCTGCTTCATATGCATCAGCTTGTCTGACTCTTCTTTTGTGCTTCACACTGACAACAACAACCTAAGACAGGCACAGTCTCAGAGGGGCCATCAAGAGAGAATTTGAGGGCCTACAGAGGTAGGACACTAACCCTAAACCCTCCCAAGGGAGGTCTCCTGACACCATGGCTATTTTGTTTCCCACACACAGCTCAGTTGGGAACCCATAGAGCAGACAGTGTCCTGGCCTTACTATTATTACCAAAATTTGTTTTCCATTTATTTACTTTGAACTATTAGAAAGGGGGCAGGTTTTATAAAGGACTGTGTCACGACACTTTTACCTCTTCCTTTTCTTTTTATTTAAACTGAAAAGGGAGATATGTGGGAACACCTTGGTTTTTATATCAAAGAAATAGTTTGGAGGCCTCTTTCTCTGTCCACACAGAGAATTCACCACTATCAGTTCCTGCTTATCTTATCTCCCTTATCTCCCACTTTATCTCCTAAGTATAACACTAAAAGTTTCTGTAATCCTGCTCCCCATTATCAGCCTGGAATTCTTATGAGATTATTTACACCTCTCAAGTATTGATACCTGCCAGCTCTCCTGCAAGTTCACCCTGACCTTGACTGTGAAAAAATCCTGAATAAAAGGCCTGCTGGGTATCAGCTCAGGAGGATAGCTTCTTCAGCTGTTCTACCCTGGCATCTCTCAAACTCTGTGTTCAGAGTAATTTCGTTGCACTGTCGCAGGCTCTGTCAGACAAACCCTCACAAGACTTTGCAGGAAGGATTCCTACAAGAGGTGTTTTGAAGTAACCTAATATGAATGTAGAAACATCTGTTTCTTCCTTCAAATCTGGCAATAGTTGCTTCATTTATTTTAAGTCACTGCCTTTAGGTACATCTGTATTTATCTTGGTTATGTGACTTCTTTAATCAGAATATTGTGACATTCTTTGTCTTGTTTAACAGTTCTTGATTTAAAATCTATTTTATCCAACATTATTATTGCTACTCCAATTCTAGTTTGTTTACTATTGCATGATATTTTTCCACATTTTCACTTTCCATCCAGTTGTGTCTCCAAATTTAAGTTGGGTCTATGCATAACATTTAAGATTGTGTCATGCTTTTTTATCCCTTTTATAATTCTCTGCCTTTTGAGTAGAAAGTATAATATATTTATGTTTAAAGTAACTATCGATAATGGAGAACTTTTTTCTGCCATTTTGCTGTTTTGCACTTGTATATCATATGTTATTCTTCCATTAATGCCTACTCCTATATTTATTAAGTTTTATTGTATCAATTAAACACATTTGTATACAATTAAACACATTTTATAAACAATGTGTTTATATTCACTTTCAATATGACTGCAGACACCTTTTAGTTATAAAGTTGAATCCACATATTTTGTTGAAATTATTGATGTGTTTTGAAAGAAATCTGTAACTTTTAAGGACACCAATATACAGGTGTCATTTTTCTTTCTTTTTTAAAAAAGGAGAGCAATCTTTTTGATTGAGTAATTGGGTTTTCATGTGTCCCAACAGATTTTGCATGATAAAAAAAAACACACATATGTATTAAGCTTATACTTTTTATACACATAGAGTTTCAATACACAAACATATACACTGTTGCTAATTCCCCAACAGGAAATATTTTATTTGTATTCTATCTCTCCTTCTACTGTTTTTAAGGAGTTCCTTTAGAGATGTAAGTCCTAGATTAATATATATATCATATATCAAAATTTATATCAAGTAGGATTTATTCTTAGAATGAATGTATATTTCAACAAAAGAAAAACCCTCAATGCAATAAAACATTTTATTTTTCCTTAAGTGACAATTTTATTTTCCCATGTATCCCTATATTCTAAACACCTTGTAATAGTCATGCACACTCATTCCAAATCATAGATAAACATCATTGCATTTGTATTATTAACAACAAAAATCATGCACTACTGAGTTCGCTAGGTCATATAGTCCCTAGATAATCCTCTAGCTTTCTTTTTTTATCTACAATTATTTTTTTTTAAAGGAAACTTAAATTACATATATATTACATGTAAAATATAGGGGATTCCCATATGTCCCGCTCCCTACCCCTCCCACATTTTCCCACATTGACAACATCCTTCATTAGTGTGTACATTTACTACAATTGATGAACACATTTTGGAGTATTGCCACTAAGCATGGATTATAATTTACATTGTAGTTTAAACTTTCTCCTGCACAATTTTTTAAAGTTATGACATGATATATAATGGCCTGTATCTGTCATTGCAATGTTATTCAGGACAATTCCCAAGTCCCAAAAATGCTCCCATATTATACCCATTTTTCCCTTTCCTCCCCCTCAGAACCTCCAGTGAACCCTGGCCCCACATCAGTGATGAAAGTTCTTCCATTGCTAAAATCACAACCAGTCTATAGTAGAATAACACTAAGTCTACTCTAGTCCATCATTCATCCCCCAATCCTGAGGATTCTGGGATGGTGATTACCACTCAGACTCTATTACCACTCTAATTGACAGGGGGCTTCAATCTCATGGGGCAGATGGATGGGTCTCTCTTGCTTGCATATGCAGACTTTCTCTGTTTCTTGGAATTGTTATCCATCCTTTTTTTTTTTTTAAAAAAAGATTTATTTATTTATTTATTTATCCCCCCCTTGTTGCTTGTGCTTGCTGTGTCCATTCGCTGTGTGTCTTCTCCGTGTCTACTTATCTCCCCCTTGCTGTGAGGTCCCGCTGCATCAGCCCACCGCGCTGCGTGGGCTGGCCTGCCCTCACAAGGAGGCCCCGGGAAGCGAACCTGGGGCCTCACACATGGCAAACGGGGGCTCTATTGATTGAGCCACACCTGCTTCCTGTTGTGAGGTCTTGCTGCATCAGCTCGCCGGGTCGGGCAGGCCGGCCCGCCCTCACAAGGAAGCCTGGGAAGTGAACCCTGGGCCTCCCATATGGTAAACGGGAGCTCTATTGATTGAGCCACACCCGCTTCCTGTTATCCATCCTTATCCCCTTATTTGTTGTCCTGGGTGAGTCCAATGGACTGGAGAGTAGTTGTTGCAATTTACACAATATTAATTTAGTGAAGGAAAAATTTACATTATAATCTCAACTGATTTACATAAACATTCCAAAATGTCTAACATCATTTCATGATAAATACCCTAAATAATAGAATGGAAAATAACTTTTTCAACATGATAAAAGGGCATATATTAAAATTCCACTAACATTTTACTCACTGAGGACTGATGGACCAAAATTCAGGTACAAGACAAGGATGCTTTCTTTCATTTCTGTTATTCTATATTGAACTTGATGTTCTGACTACAGCAATTAGACAACAAAAGGAATAAAAGGCATCCAAAGTGTAAAAGAAGAAAAACAATCTCTATCAGAGTTGACATGATCTATATACAATATCACAAAGAATCCCCAAGAAAAATATCAGATAAAATAAATGAATTAATAAATTTTGCAGGCTTTATGATTAAATTTTAAATCTCAGCAAAAATTTTCAGAAATGAAAATTAAAAAGAAATTTCAAAAGCCCTTGGGAGCACTCTTGTTTGAGGCTTTGTATAATGTGGCAATTTGTGAAATCTGTCTGAGACATGAAAAATTGTAACTTACATAATGACTTCCTGACACATTTTGAAATCTCTTAGCCATGAAACTTTTTAAGTTAATGTTTCCAGCTTTTGGTCAAGGTCTTTTTCCAAATGAATTGGTCACTAATACGTGGTAATAGTCATTCAGTGCCAGGGAGGCTCATCCCCGGAGTCATGTACCATGTCAGGAGGAAGGTCGTTTATTTGTAAAATCTGACTTACACACCAAATTTGAGTAACAAGGAGGTTTACAGGAATTAACCTTAAAGCATTAATTGTAATTAGGCAAAGTTTCATTTTTACAGGAAAAAGGTTCATACATACAAACATTAAATTGAGAATTTGTCATATAGGCCTGTTTTCTTTTCTTAAGCATGGCGTATATATTCCAGAGATTTTTGCATTTTATTTGAGAAAGTAGCAGGGCATCCCCAGGATGAAAGTTAAATATTGTCTTCACTGCTAGGTGGGCCTCTATCTATTGAGAAAACATATTTATAATGACATGAAAACCTTCATATTCTATAAAAATGTTTTATGGGAATTTTCCCCATATATCACCCCACTATCAACACCTTGTTCTAGTGAGGTATTTTTGCTATAGATCCTGAAAGATTTGTATTCTTTAACTACAATCCTTGGTCACTCCATGGTTCACTTGTCAGCTGAACAGCAGAGGCAAGGCATACAGTATTATGAAATCAACATCCCTTCTATAGACCCTATTTGGGAATATATGAAAATTGATTTTCCCAATATAACATAGATATACTCATTTATTATGTCCCTAATCATGATTGTTCTACTATTTTAATTTGAACCTATAATTTTCAATTTACCAGTTAAATATATTTCAAATAGACTTAAACTTTTGGATTATTCAAATTCTGGTTGAGCCTTGAAGCTCAGCAGAGTAACAGACAACTCCTATTCTGTAGTTCTTTAGGCTTCCCCTGGACAACCAAAAAATCAATGAAGAGGACAGGTCCCATCCTAACAATCAGGGAATGTTTGCAACTGTGGACAACAATAATCTCTTTCATCTGCCCTGTGATGTCTGGGTCCCTTCTCAGCATTTGGAGATGTCAGAACAGATGATGTCCCATGTCCCTCTGGATTGAGGAATGAACAAGTGTGTGTGGGGTAAAGCCATGGGCCAAGGATGTGAGTTATATGGTGGATGTTATCATGTGTTGGAGGAAGAACTTTTAACATTTTTATAAAGATACAGGCTGCCAGGGGTTCAGAAGGGAGGGAGGAATGAATGGGTGGAACAGGGCTTATTTGGGATGCTGACATTCTTCTGTATAATACTGCAATGAAAGTTGCATGATATTGTGCATTTATCAAGGTCTATGGAAATGTACACCATGAAGTGTAAACTGCAAACTTTGGTTAGTAGCAATGCTTCGATATTGGTTCAGCACTTGTAACAAATATACCACAATAATCTAAGATGTAAATAATAGGTATAACTATATGTGTTGACAAAGGGGGAGACTTACATAGGGATTTCTTATGCTTTTGGTTTAATTTTTCTGCAAATGTAAATATAAAACTTCTCTAAAAATAAACTTAGAAAAAGAAATTTCATTTCCAATATATCTAAAAGAATAAAATAGTAGGAATAAATTTAATCAAGGAGATGAATGACCTATACCCTGAAAATGATAAAACACTGCTTAAAGAGATTTAAAAAGACTTAAATAAATAGCAAGATACCCTATGTTTGCGGATGAGAAGAGTTAATATATTTAAGATAGCAACATTACCCAAATGTTATATAGATTCAATGTAATCCTTATCAATATCCCAGCAGTCATTTGGAGAAATGTAAAATAACAAAATCAGAGCTTTCACAAGTCCCCATTTCTGAACTTAACAGTGTGGAGTCACATAAAGATAGACATATAGACCAATGGAATAGAATTGGGTCTTGAAAAATAAACATCTACGTCAATAACCAACAGATTTTTGACAAGAAGGCAAAATGTGTTTGTTGAGGATTAATTTTGTTGAACTAAAGCTTCAACAAATGTTGTTGAGCAAACAAGTTAGCCACAGTTTTTTATTTATCCAGCATAGTATCCAGGTTATGTCTGTGAATTTGAAGACATATCTTTCCTTACCTCAGGGAATTATTTTCTGTCATTTTTGTTTCCTGTTGTATTCTTTATTTTCTCCTCTTGGAAATGTCATCTTGTGTAATTCCTATGTAGTGCTGTGTTGGAGCTGGTTTATGAGTTTTGTAGTGCCTATTTTTTTCAAATTCCATGAGCAGTAAAATCACTTTGGTAGCTTGAAATTAGTCACTGTGGATGTATTTACATGATAGAAACTAGCAAAACCATAAATTGGTGTTTGCTATTGAGAGATGGTATAGTAGCACACCACTGCCTCAATGTCTTTTACCATTTTTTTTTCTTTCATTGCAAATATCTTGTATTTTTTTCACAATATTCACAGAGCATACATTCATTTCCTAAAATATTTTCAGGTGTTTCTTTCTGCTATTCAGTCCCATAATGCTTTTGGCTTCTAAATTTAATCAACGTAAAAAAAATAAACATTTTAGTTAATTGTTTTATCCTCCCCATCATCTTTGAAACTATTTTAAATGGACCTTTTTTCATTTTATTTAGCACCCTTCTTAAATATTTAGTAATATCTTTCCTTCCTTCCTTCCTTCCTTCCTTGAATTGGCAATTTCCTTAATGAATTTGTTTACACCCAACTATAGAAATTCCCCTTTGTATGCTCTTTCTAATAGGAAATGGTCTTTCTTATATGTAATAGTGCTTGTTTGACCACATGGTTTTCCAAGATTCCTTTGACATTTGAAGTCATATTCTGATAATTATTGTCTCATAACTTCTTTATAGCAGAGCTTATATTCTGAGGTTTATGAGGATTTCTTTTCATTTTTTAGTTTGAGTAGCTTTGCCCTATTCTGTGAAAAAGGCTACTGATGACTGCCTCTTGGCACATAATAGGAATAGGAGTTTAACTTCTCCAGGCCCTTGTATTCATCATTCTGAATGATCAATCAGAATATCTTATACCTTGTGTCTACGGACTTCAAAGTTCAAAATAAGGGAATTCAATTCTTTACTGACTATTCATGCCAGAATTTCGGCTATAGGATTCCTCAACTTTGTTTCTTGAGATCTGATCCTATATACTTTATGTTTTCCAGGAATTATTCAATATTTCTCATACTTAAATGCAATTGTTTTCTCATGTTCTATTCTTAAAATTAACATATGACTGTCATTTCATAGTGTTTGGAGAGGTGGTAAAAACATGTGCTCATTTCATCATCTTCATTGTAAAGTATGAAAATAATTATGTAATTGAATGATTGAATGAATTGGCAAGAATTTCTTCTTATGGGGATAAATTGGACACATTTTCTGGAAATCAAATTGGTAATGTGTGAATTGCCTTGTGTGCCCCTGTTTATTTGTTTATTCATTGCACAACTAAAATACTTTATAAACACATAATAATAACAGTAAAACACAAAATATGTAAGCATATCTTTAATTAAGTAATTTATCATAAGAAAAAAGGGAACATTCAAAGTATCCAATTATAGAAAAAATTTTACTCAATTTTTGGTGTTTTTGGAGATTATTCAATCACAATAGAAATGCTTAAAATCTTAGTTAATTAAAAAATAAAGTATGCAATTTTAAGTGCAATATTATTACAAACATACTGTAAATATATTACCATGGAAAAAATAAAGATTAAAAATGGAAAATAAAAATATTTTTTCAAATGCATTTCCTTTTTATCTACACTTAAATAATTTTATTCAACTTTTATATATTTGTTGTTTCTTTTCTAAATTTTCTTATTTCATTTTGGAGGAAATTACTCATATCTTCATGCAGAATTTAACTTTTTATTTTCTTCTTTTATTATTCTTAGACTTTTCTTCTGAATTATGCTAGCAATTATTTGTTATATTTGCTAAGTTGCTTTTCTTCAATGGCAACTCTGTTCCATATTTCATTAAATGGGTTTTAATTTTAATTTTGACCTTTTTTTTTTAGTTCGTAGCTGTTCTTCCTTCATTTATATCATGCATTTTTACTTTGAAACTAGCTGTCTTTTCATCTGGAATTTTTTTGTTGCTGTTTTTTTATATGTCACCATTTGTGTTATAGAAGCCATATTTCACTAAAATTGATTAAGAATCTGAAGAAATTTTGTTCTTCCCTATGTCATGCTTCCTAAGTATGGGGAAGTGATGCATTAATAAACGTGATGTTTTCCTGTAGAAACACTCTCTTTGGTGTAAATGAAACTGCCGGTCCATTAGCATGTTCCAGTTAGATCCCCATTTACTGAGGAGGAAAATCACCTAAGAATAACCTAGAACACAAATTCAACTAGACTTAAACCTGTCTTGGTCTTGCTAAATTGGGTATTCAGTATTTTAGTTACTAAATGGATGTTTAAGAGGTATAAATTAGACAGGGTATATTTGGAGTGGCATCTGTGAGTCATTCAGGAAATTATTCTGTTTTTTCTGTTGCATGTAGCCATTTTGCCTCTAGTGTACAGTTGTCAGTGGAGGCAGTTCTGCAGTTTCCTTCTTAGTATTAGTAGAGGGGTTATGATACTATGTTTCAAAGGTACATTTTAGAATGAGCCATAGTTATTTTCTTTCTATCAGTCATCATTTGAAAGGCCACCCAGTTTCATTCCTTATATTTTATTCTTTATTTTCAGTGATGTGCAAGTCCTCATGCGTTTTTTCTCTTGGGTATTGTAATGAGAATATGGAAGTCAAACTAAATGAATTTTCTTCTAACTGCAAAATTATATTGAAATACTTCAAGCTGACAGATTCATGTAATCCCCAAATGGAGGAAAGAGGAGAGAAAAAGAAAAATAGAGGGGGAAAAACTAGATTATAAGCTCTTGATCAAATGCAAGAAAGAAATTGTCAAAGTGCTTCTGAAGTCCTCGTGCTTTGTTTATTTTTTTCTGTTCTGGAAAGATTAATATATAAATATTAGAAATAAAATGAGTTTGTATATGAGATTCATATTTCAAAATGTAAGGTACTCTGAGGAGAACAATAGACTGTGGTTAACAGTACAAATATGAGAACACTCCCTCATGAACCACAACAAATATATAATACTAATACATGGTGTTAATAATAGGATGGCTTGTGGGAAATTACACCAAATATAAGCTATGGGCTATAGGAAGCAGTAATATTATGAAGATGTTCTCTCATCATTTGTAACAAATGTGTCACAACAATGTAATGTGATGTTGTGGGGGCAATGTATGGGAATTCTCTACGGTAAGCATGATTGTTTTGTTAACTCACAATTGCTAAAATTGTAAAAATGATAAGCAATTAACTTGTGAAGAAGAACAAGTAAATCCTCTCATTAAAGAAGTTAAGGCAAGAAGCAATCACTTTAAATCGTTTCATTCATAATTATGGTATGTCACTTTTAGAAAGCTTTTATACTTGTCAGAAAAGAGGGAGATGAGTCTAAAAGATATATGGATCAATCTGTAAAAAGAAATTTCACTGTGATTATTTTAATAAAATAGAATTATTACTTCAAACACGTAATTTTTTGGAAGTGGGATATGAGGTTTCATAACTTTGACTTAAATTTTGATTTTCCTGTTTTCAAAGAGTCAACAGAGTAGAACTTTTCTATTATGTGGTTTAATCTGATGTGGGAAAATAGTCATTTAAACTTTCAGTGTGGTTTGCATATATAATACATATCAAGTTGTAGAAATAAAAGTATGTATGATGTGCTAAAGAAACATATGTTATGCAACAATAGATTTTTTTCAGAAGTGAGAGAGAAGATAGCTTAAAAAAAACTATAGAGCTGGTGGCATTTTAGTAGAGCTTTAGAAATAAGTAGATGATTAATGATAGAACCAGTACTCCAGTGAGAAAGGGTGGGAAAATGAAAATTGATGTCATAGTTGAAGAGCAATGTTTTTTGTAGATACAGCATAAAATATTGGAATTCATGAGGACTTTTGAGAAGAATGTAAAACCATTGTGACTCAAGTAGTTTATTCCCTTATAATGTTCCTGGCCATTTATTCTTTTATCTAGAACAAAAGTCCATGACCTATGGGTATACTTTTAAATCCATTCTTATAGCTCACAACCTTTCTGACCCAAGAGCTTTTCCCATTATCAGTGTCCTCAAGGCCACTTTCACATTTTTGTTTCTCAGAGTATAGATAATGGAGTTTAAGAGTGGGGTGACAACCGTGTAGAAAAGGGAGACAAACTTCCCCTGGTTTTTGGAGCTCTTTTGGCTGACTGAAGGTACATGAATATGGTGTTTCCATAGAAAATGATGACCACAGCTAGGTGGGAAGAACAGGTCCCAAAGGCCTTTGAATATCCTGCAGCTGACTTCATCCTTAGCACAGACTGGGTGACAAAGCCATAGGAGACTAAGATGAGTGACATAGGGACAATGAGAAAGAGCACACTGGCAACTAAGAGCTCTCCCTCATTGAAAGTTGTGTCCACACAGGCCAGTTTGATGAGCACTGGTACATCACAGGAGATGTGGTCCAGTTTATTGTAACCACACAGAGGCAGTTGCACAGTAAGGGAACACTGTATTAAGGAGGTGATGAGGCCACTGAGCCATGCTGTGCCAGCCAAGAATGCACACAACTGAGGATGCATAATGGATGTGTAGTGTAAAGGCTGACAGACAGCAGCATAGTGGTCATAGGCCATGACTGCCAAGAGGATACACTCACATGAACACAACCCCATGGTCATGTAAAGGTGGGCCACACAGCCACCACAGCTCATGGTCTTGTCTTTCTTGTTCATGGTTACCAGCAACAGAGAGGCCACACTGGTGGTGAAGCAGATGTCCACACAGGAAAGGTTACTGAGGAAAAAGTACATTGGTGTATGGAGTTTGGGGTCCAGACAGGAAACCAATATGATAGCAGTATTCCCCAGAAAATTCAAGATGTAGAAGAGCCAAATGACAAAGAGGATCCTCTCAAGCTGGGGCTGATCTGCAAATCCCAGAAGAAGAAATCCCTTTTGGGAGCTACTGTTGGTTTCCTCCCTTGTCTTGAATTTTCAGTTCATGAAAGGACTAATATTCTGGGAAAAAGGTTAATGAGGGCAGCATTGGTAATCCCCAATTGTTTCCTATATGATTATATTCCTTGTATACCACACTGTCATTTTTTAACAACTTATAACCCATTCCTTAACATACATTTTTTTTGCAGGGAATATCACCCCCTTCTAGTTTTCTTGAATAAAGTCTTACTTTTTCTAATAGGATCCACAAAATGTTACCGTCATTACAAGTTCCACACTGTTCCATTCATAATTCAACTGAGAATGTTATACCTTCAGTTTTCCTCTAACAGGGACATCTATGTAGATTCATGGGTATTAAATTTTGAGACTGTATTTTATGATTTTTGAATTGAAGACTAGTGTAGAATCATAAATGTTTAAATTATCAGCAGACAGATATAGGCAGCACAGGTATAAATGACACCTTAAGTCTATGTGGAGAGAGTGCAGTTTAGGTATTGGTAGTCCTGATATCATGAGGAGTTTGAAATGAAGTGACCGTGGACGGTATCTCCGAAGGGTTTGTCTTGGGAAGAAGGTACTAGAGAATGACATGAAAATAGAAGTAACATCAACCTGATATCCACTTGTTGTTTTGGACACTGGAATTATCATCATACAGAGTTGGATGT
>JAQZBX010074247.1:0-14786 GCA_029593785.1 Cabassous unicinctus
CCTTTTATCTTCTTGTTCTATTTCCTTGCTGTTTTCTATGTTCTCTTGAAGGAAAAAAAATTAGGGTCAGAGAAAGTGAAAGAAGTAAGAAAAGATAAAGGATAATAATAATAATAATAGTAAAAGTTAGAAGAGGAACTGTATAAGACCTAGGAAATTGAATATTTAACTCATGTAAACAGTTTAGAATAATAGGAATAAAAAAGTGGAGTACTTACAATGAAATAGGAAACCAAGTAGAGAAAAATACATAGAATGAATTAAAAGGCAAGAATGATGAGGAGAGAGGGAAAGAGAAAAGAAAGGATAAAAAGAATAAAGTTAATGAAAGAAAACAATAGATGAGATAGAAATAAAAACCAGAAAAATTGAGGACTAAATAAAGAAAGGTGGAATGTAAGAACAACAACAGAAAGCAGAAGATAGAAAGTGAAGGAATGAAAAGAGATAGCATTGGTAGAAAAATTGGTAGACACAGAAAAGAGAAAATCAAGGAAGTCGAAACACAGCAAACAAGAAACAATCCAGCAGCACCTAATTTTTTAAAAAGGGAAGGGAGGGGATGAAAGTGCAAAGACAAACAAACAAATGAACAAACAAACAAACAAACAAAAACAGACAAGTAAGCAGTCTAACAAAAACTAAGGAAGAGCAACCTTCCCTTTTAGGCCCCTGTGGAGCTTCTCAGGCTGTCGGTGTTCATCAATCAATTACCCTGCAGCATTCCCTCAGCAGGTTTCGAAGCAGGTTTTAGCAAGTAAACTAAGTCAAATTTTTAAAGAATGTAACCTTTTTTTTTTAGGAAAAAAAGAGACCAAAGAGAAACTAATACAAAAATAATATCTATGTTTTCCCTGCCCTAAAGTATCAGCTGGATGTTTGATATCCTGGTGGATCACTACTCTAAGAGGAGCCAGGAATAAAACTAATTGCAAGGTGGAAACTCCTCCAATGAGATAAACTTCCTTGTTGGGTTAATTAGCTCTTCAGAAAGCTATCCAGTCACTTTCCCTCAGGCAGGTTTGACTCTTTGCTCTTGGATAATTTCCCGCTGATTAGGAGTCTGTCCCTGTCCCCTTTCTATTCTTATTGCTTTCTCTCCCAGGGCAGCAGGACACAATATCCTGTGTGAGGAGATTCCCCCTTACTCCTCCTGGTCAGATTTAGTTCCCTTTTGAAATTCAAATAGGACCCTAGTGACTGAACTCACTAAGGAAAAATGACTCTCAACCCTCTTCCAGACCACCCTCTCCTCCCAGGAGACCTTAAATAGGCCCTAGGAAGTTTATTAAGCATGTCCTACTGCCCACCTCCCTTAGGGGAGTTGAAATTTGATAGTTTTTAGTATGGGACTAATCAATTGCCTGACTCTGCCCTCTCACAGGCAAAGTTACTCTATCCCAGGGTGGTAAGGTAAATCAGGCTGCCTCAGCAGATTCACCTTTCCACTCTTCCTGGTGTCACCTCTACCCTGCTGGTATGTTCCTCAAATCTCAAAGGGGGTCCAGGCAACCAAACCCACAAAAGGGAAATCCCTCTCCACACTTCGCTAGAACCTTCCCACTCTTGGAGAATGCTCCCTCTGGCTGGGTGGCCAGTGGGAGTCAGGGCTCCCTTGCCATTTCACAGTTTCCAGCCTTAGGGGCAAGAAATTCAGGGATTTACCTTTAGCAATATATCTCTTTGTCCAGCTCTCTCCAGATTGATGCCCTGAAGCCTCCAGCTCTGTAGGTTCCCTACACAGCTCACTTGGGCAGGATCTTGCCCCCAATGAGCCATTTTTTGTGAGAGAGATGGTGAGTCCACTCTTAAACCAATGCCATCTTGCCCATATCTCCTAAGCCTGGATATTAAATCCACATCTTTTTATGAGCAAGTAGCCATGTCACCCTACAACTAATTTGGAACTTATCATTCCATAGGTTCCTCAGCCTTCTCTGCATTCTAATAATACATTGTATGCACAAATGTGATTGTGTGCCCTCTGATGTATTTCATCATCGTGACTGCGTAATGTATCTACTCATTTGGTAGATTTTGCTAATACACTATATTTCTCTAGTATTTATAGTTGCCATAATTTCTACAAAATGCCATTACCTTTACATCGAAAAGTTAATATTTATGAAAATATGGGAAAAACCTCAATCTTTATGCATTCTAACTTTATAATCATTATGACATTTTGTTTTGTCCACAATATGACCTATAGACAGTGTTCAATTGGATAATCAAAGATGTCCCACACTGGTATTCTCTACTTTGGCCTTTAAACTTCACCTATTTCCAAAGTTTGATTTCCCAGCACTAAGTCTTAACTATCATGGATTTGACATAAATACCTGAGGTTAATACATTATATGACTTCATCTTTCTGGAGCAAATGATCAAAGTGAGAGTAATGCAGTAGACCAATGAAAATGTCTTCCCTGGAGTCATTCTGATAGGTTTCTCAGACAAGCCTCAGTTGGAGCTGGTTCTCCTTGGAGTAATCTTTTCCTTTACCTCATGTCCCTTCTAGGCAAAACTACTATCATCTTTGTTTCTTTTGGACTCTAAATACTCCTATGTACTTTTTCCTCTCCCATCTCTCCTTCCTGGATCTCTGTTACCTGCAGTATCATTCCCCAGCTTTTAGTCAACCTGTGGGTTTCAGATAAATCCATCACATATGGAGGCTGTGTGATTCAACTCTATGTCTCCCTTGCACTGGGCTCCACTGAGTGTATCCTCCTGGCTGTGATGTCTTATGATTACTATGTTGCTGTTTGCCATCCTCTACATTATGTTTTTGTCATGCATCCTTGTGTCTGCCATGTCATGCCCTCTACGGCATGGCTTAGTGGGCTGGCTACCACATTGATTCAGTCCACAATCACCATTCAGCTGCCATTTTGTGGTTACCACTAGGTGGATCTTTTCTTTTGTGAGGTCCCTGTGCTGATCAAGTTGGCATGTGTGTACACCACATTCAACCAGGCTGAGCTGTTTGTGGCTAGCATATTATTCCTGGTGGTGCCTTTGTCACTCATCCTAATCTCCTATGGGTACATTGCTCAAGCACTTTTGAAGATCAAATCAACCATTGGAAGACATAAAGCATTTGGGACCTGCTCTTCCCACTTGATGGTGGTCATCATGTTCTATGGAACCATCATTTTCATGTATCTGCAGCCAGCCAAGAATAGATCCAAGGACGAGTGAAAGTTTGTTTTCTTCTACACCATGGTGACCCCCATTGCTTACCTCAGACATCTATATCCTGAGGAAAAAGGAAATAAAGACAGCACTGAAAAAAAATTCTGGGGAAACTATGATTGAGTGGGACATGATTATCAAGAAATATTTAGGAGAGACTTACTAATGGTGAATCATTTAATAAATGGTTACTTAATGAATTTGGTAGTGTTCATGACCCTGTCAATGGGATTCAGTAGAAGAGTTTAAATTAGAGCTTGAATTTCAGTGTTAGTACAATTTGAGTTTGAATGCCCATTTTACCACATAAGAACTGTGGGACTTGGCCAATTTGCACAACAACCATTACATTGTCTCTAAACTGGGCTGTATACTAAGACCTGACATGCAACAGACCCAATTAAAACAGATCACTGTTCTAAAAATTTTACTGCTTTTAAAGCTTCCTTTTATAAAGTTTATTATGCTTAATAGTCATAGCCATATATTCGATGGCTTATAAAAATTATTATTGAATTATTATAAAATTATTACAATTTTTCTTTTGCAAAGATCAAAGTATTTCGGCCAGTTGCTCAGGACTGAAAGAGCAAACCCTAAACTTCAGTGACATTGTTCTTTCAACTATAACTATGGACTCCTGAGCCCCTTAGTTCCCCTTTGTAAGCCCTGTTACACTCTGGGTTCATCTGTAGTGCTGCACCCCACCCTCAGTACTGTATTATAAGTTTCTGATTCTTTTTGTGTTTCTCCCCTCACTAGGTTTTTTTAGAATAGCAAGAACATTATGATTTAATCACAGTTTAAAATAAAACCTTAATATATGACTTTACAATGACTGCCAGGTTTCTCTTTAACCCCTCACATTTTCTTTTCAAAACCTCATATTAAATTATGTATTTCTCTCTAACTGGGTGTTTTTCTGCATTAAAAATTTATTGAAGTATATTATTCATACATGAACATACATACACAATAATTGTATAGTATAACTTGTGAACTTATAAAACAGCATGCATAACATCATGCAGGGCTCCCAAATATCACCCCACCACCAATTCCTTGCATTGTTTTGAAACATTTGCAACAAATTATGAAAGAGCATCGTCAGTGTATTACTACTAACTATGGTACATATCTTAAATTTGGTGTATTTTTCTGCCAATCCACCATAATATTTTGTTGTGGTTGTTCATAAACCATACAATTTACTAAGATGTCCAATACATGGTATTTTGTATAATCACAAAGTTGTACATTCATCATGTCAATCAATATTAGAGCATTTTCATTACTCAAAAAAAAAAAAATCAACAAAACCAAACTACTATAATACCCATATGCTAGCACTACTAATTATAAATCCTATGATGTGCTTTCAACATTTTCATTCACTTCCAAACATTTACAAACCAATTTTTACCAATTCTGCAAAGATTAAACTTCAGCTTTCCATTCTATAACCACAGACTATTTTCTGATGACATATTCTAGCTATTAACTCCATGATTTTGCTCATTGTATTTAATTCATAATAGCGAAATCATACAATAATTCTCCTTTTGTGCCTGGCTTGCTTCACTCAACATAATGTCCTAAAGGTTGATCCATAATGTCATATGCTTCAGTACTTCATTACTTTTCACTGCAGAAAAATATTTCATTGGTTGTCTATACCACAGTTTGTTTATCCATTCATCAGTTGATGGACACCTGGGTTGATTCCATCTTTTGGCAATTGTTAATAATGTCGCTATGGACATCAGTGCACTGATATTTGTTCATGTCACTGCTCTCAGTTCTTCTGTGTTATATACCTAGTAGTGATATTGGTGGGTCACATGGTAGATCTATATCTAACTTCCTTAGGAGCCATCAAACAGACTTCCACAGTGGCTGTCAGATCCTACATTTCCACCAACAGTGAATAAGCATTTATATCCATCCACATCCTCTCCAACACCTGTAGATTTCTGTTTTAATAGTCGCCATTTTATTACATGTGAAATGAAATCTCATTGTAGCTTTAATTTGCATTTCCTTAATAGCCAGTAATGTTGAACAGTTTTTTAAAGTGTTTTTTCACCATTTGTATTTCTTTTCTTTTCTTTTTCTGGAATAATGCCTATTCAAATTTTTTGCCCATTTTTAAATTGGGTCATTTTTTTTTTTTTATTGTTGAGTTGTAGGATCTCTTTATATAATGGATATTAGACCCTTGTTAGATGTGATTTCCAAATATATTCTTCCATTGAGTAGGCTGCCTTTTTATCCCCTTCACAAAGTCCTTTTTGGTGGAGAAGTGTTTAATTTTGAGGAAGTCCCATTTATCTATGTTTTCCTTTGTTGCTTTTGCTTTGGGTGTGAGGCTTAAGGGAACCCATCTACTACAAGCTCTTGTAGATATTTCTCTATATTATCTTCTAGGAGTTTTATGGCCCTGGCTTTTATGTTTAGGTCTTTGATTCATTTGGAGTTCATTTTTGTATAGGGGGTGAGATAGGGCTTATCTTTCTTTCTTTTGGTTATGGATATCCAGTTCTCCCAGCATTACTTACTAAAGAGACTGTTCTGGCCCATAAAGTAGATTTTGTAGGCTTATAAAAAATCAGGTGACCTTAAAGGCGAGGGTCAATTTCTGAACTCTCAATTTCATTTCATTCATCAGTATATCTATCTTGATGGCAATATCCTGCTGTTTTGACCACTGTAGCTATATAATACACTTCAAGTTCAGAAGGCATAACTCTTCTGACTTTGCTCTTCTTCTTAGGATGTATTTGTCTATTCAGAACTCTTTCCCTTCCAAATAAATTTGGTAATTGACATTTCCGTCTGTAAAGTAAGCTGTTGGAGTTTTGATTGGTAATGCATTGAATCTATAAATGAGTTTGGGTAGAATTAACATCTTCATGGTGTGTAGTCTTCCAATGCCTGAACACATAATGTCCTTTCATTTGCTTACATCTTCTTTGATCTCTTTTAGCAGTGTTTTTTAGTTTTCTGAATAAAGGCCTTTTACATTCTTGGTTAACTTAACGTCTAGGTATTTGAATCTTTTTGTTGCTAATATAAATGGATTTTTTTTTTAATTTCCTCATCAACTTGCTCATTACTAGTGTTTAGAAACATCATTTTTTTGTGTGTATTACTCTTGTATCTTGCCACTTTCCTTAACTCATTTATTAGCTCTTATACCTTTGTTGTAGATATGTCGGGATTTTCTAAATATGAGATCATGACATCTGGGGATAGTCACAGTTTTAGTTACTCTTTTACAATCTGATGACTTTTTTTCCCCTTGCCTAATTGCTCCAGCTAGAACTGCTATCACAATGTGGAATAACAGTGGTAACAGTGGTCATCCTTGTCTTGTTCATGATCTTAGAGAGAAAGCTTTCAACTTTTCCCCATTGAGTATGATATTGGCTATGTTATATTCATATATGTCCTTTATTATGCTAGGAACTTTACTTCTATAAATATTTTTTGAATTGTTTCTATTAAGAAAGGATGCTATATTTTGTCACATGACTTTTCTGTGCTAATTGAACTGATTATGTTTTTTTTCCCTTCAATTTGTTAATATGGTGTATTACATTATTTGATTTTTTGGGTTAAACCATTCTTGAATACCAGGAAGAAAACCCACTTGATCGTGGTGTATGATTCCTTTATTATTTTTTTTTAATAGTAAAAGTTGAGAACTTATTAAAAAAAAGATACTTCGATTGTATAAATGTTACCCAAAAAATACAGGGATTCCCATACACCACACCTCCCACATCTCCCACAACCTCCCACATAAACATCTTTCATTAGTGTGGCACATTCATTGCAATTGATAAACACGCCCTGAGGCTTTGCCATTAAGGATGGACCATAGTTCACACTGTAGACCACACTCTCTTGCACACAATTCTGCATGTTATATGAAGGTATAATGAAGGTATAAAATGGCCTGTATCTGTCATTCCAATGTCACTCAGGACATTTCCCAAGTCCCGAAAAAGTGCCCATATTACAACTGCCTTTTTCTTTCCCTGCCCCCAGAGCCTCCAGTGGCCACTGGCTCCACATCATTGTTGTCATTTCTTCCATTGCTTAAATCACAATATGTCCATAGTAGAACACCAGTAACTCTACTCTAGTCCATAGCTCTACCCCCCATCCTGAGGAGTCTGGAATGGCGATGCCCACTCCACCTCCAATTGAGAAGGAGCTTATATCTCATGAGGAAAATGGTTGGGATTAACCTGCCTGCAGCTGCAGACTCTCTCCATTCCCTGGCATGGCCGTTGTCCATCATCTTCTCCCCGCCAGTTGTCCTGGGTGAGTTCAATGAACTGTAGAGTAGGAGTTGCTGCTTCCCTGGTGTTTTGGGCCCAGCTGGCACATGGACAGCCCAAAGACTCCAGTCTCTGGATGCACACCTACAAACTCCAGCATTAAGTATAGGTTTGAAAAAAAGGGACAGATGAGCCATGTGAAGGGAAGATATAGTTGAGTCCAACTCTGTCTCTCTCAGGCACAAACTCCAAAGTAGGGCCCACTGGCAAGGCACCAAACTCCGGAGCTATCCACCCTGACATAAGACCTGGATGTCTCCAGAGCCCTCAGGAGCCCCACTCATTGGGGTGATAGCCACTTTGGAATTACATAAGATCCTACTGAGATGAGCATTAGCGTTACCTCTGGGATGACCTCCCAACTCATTTTGAAGTCTCTTAGCTATATAAACTCATTTGTTTTTACCTTTTCCCCCTTTTCTTTAAAGTCTTTTTCCAGTCACATTGCTAGCTGGCACTTAGTAGCAATACCTCGGTGCCAGGGAAGCTTATCCCCGGGAGTCATATCCTACAATGGGAGGAAACAAATGCATTCATATGCTGAGTTTGGCTTAGAGAGAGGCCACATTTGAGCAACAAGGAGGCTCTCAGGAGACAACCCTTATGCACACCATAACAATAAGTTAAGTTTCATTTTCAAGAGCAAAGACTCATAATGCTAGTCATTAATATCAAGGGTCCATCAGTCGATCTTCCTCCTTCACCAGTCAAGGCCTCTGCATTTGGGGGACTATTGCTGCTCCCTTAGAGAATGTGGCAGAGCTCTCCAGGATGGCAATTCAGTATTCTCTCATTTATTGTGTGATTCTCCCCCCACTGTGACAATGCCCAATGAACATTTGAACATTTTTATATACCTTATGTTTATGCTTAGCTGAACTTCCTCCCATGCATCCCCCATCCCTGACACCCCACACCAATGATCCTACCCCACCCCAGTTGTAATCAGTCTGTGATCAAAAGCATCTTCAAAGATGAAGCCATTACAGTAGCTGAATACAGTTAATAGGAAAATGAAATAATAATGATAAGTTTAAATGGAAGAGATAAAATACATAAAAAATTTTTAAAAACTAAAAATTAAATTAAATTAAAATATTGGGATATTAAAAAAATGAAAAATATAAAAATATATATTTTTGACCTTTTGCCTTTCCTCACAGCAATATTTGGTATCCAGTCTGTACCATGGCACCTTCCCCTCTCATTCCCCAGTGTCTCACCATTTTTCATTTTGTTTTCAAAGAATTTTTAGGCCACAGCAAAGTCACACACAGAATACAGGAGACTCATATACCTAACATCCTCCCCTTTTCCTCCCCTCCATATTAATACCACTTTATATGTGGATGGCAGCATTGTTATAACTGATATGCAAATAGTGAAACATAGCTACTAAACATTGTCAATGATTTACACTATGGTTTACATTTTAGACTGTATACTTTTATAAATTTTGATGATATTTACCATGTCGTGTGTTCATCACTGTATGGTAATGAAGAACATTTCTACTGACCACTAAATACCCCCTGTTTGATCTATTCTAATCCTCCCACCCCATCCCCCTGGGGCCCATGATGACCCCCTGGCTTGACTCGTTGGAGGACAAGATTCATAGTTACATGCAACAAGAGGTCTTGACTCACTGGTTTGTCTTCCCCTATTAGGAACCACCCTGGATCTTGAGTGACTCTTGCCTGTCTATTTCTCAACAAATTGGTCTTCCCAAAGATGGCAGTCCAACTCCTTCCCACTCATTATGTGGGTCTCCACCTACTGATACAACACATTATGACAGAATGAACACTCACACACTCTCTAGAAGCCTGCTCTAGGTGTGCCCTGTCCCAAATGCCCCCCCAACCAACACCCTAACCAGTGACCATTCCTTGTCATTTTGCCATAAGAGTATTCCCACCTCTGTACTTTCAACCTCATACCCACAAATCCCCAGTATTCACCTGGTCCCTCTCCCAACCCTCCCTTCAGTATCCTGGACCTTCTGACCCACCCTTCCCAATCTACCCACCTGTCAACCCTTTACCACCCATCCCAATAATATCACTACCCTCCTGTCCTATCCCTTCAGGTGTATGATTCTTTTAATATGATTTTGGATTCCATTTGCAAGTATTTTGTTGAGAATTTTTGCATCTATGCCCATTAGAGAGATTGGTCTGTAATTTTCTTTTCTTATAGTATTTTTATCTTACTTTGGTAATAAAGTGATGTCGGCTTCCTAGAATGTGTTGGGTAAATTTCCCTCCTTTTCAATGTTTGGTAGAGTTTAAACAGAATTGGTATTAATTCTTCCCTAAATAGATGGTTCAATTCACCTGTAAAGCATCTGGTATTGGACTTCTCTTTGATGGGAAATTTTTGATAACTTTTGTTTCAATCTCTTTATTTGTGATTGGGTTGTTGAGTTCCTGTGTTTCTTGTAAAGTCAATGTCTGTTGTTTGTGCATTTCTAGGAATTTTCATCTAGGTTGTCTAATTTGTTGGTATACAGTTTCTCATAATATCCATTTAAGGTCCTTTTTATTTCTGTGGGCCAGTTATAATGCCCCCTTTTCACTCCTGACTTTATTTATTTGCATCATCTCTCTATATTTCTTTGTTTGTATAGATAAGGGATTGTCAATATTATTGATCTTCTCAAAGCACCAGCTTTTAGTTTTGTTGATTTTTCCTATTGTTTTAATTTTTGTTATCAATTTCATTTATTTTTGCTCTAATAATTTATTTTTCTTTCTGTTTGCTTTGAGATTGGTTGGATGTACTTTATCTAGTTTCTCCATGTGTTCAGTTAGGTCTTTGATTTTAACTCTTTACTCTTTTTTAAGGTAGACATTTTGGGCAATAAATTTTGCTCTCAGCACTGCCTTGGCTGTATACCATAAGTTTTTATAAGTTGTGCTCTTATTTTCATTCTTCTCGAGATATCTACTAATTTCTCTTGCAATTTCTTATGTGACCCACTGGTTATTTGGTAGTGTGTTCAATAGCCTCCATATAATTGCAAATTTCCCGATTTACCACATATTATTGATTTCCATCTTCATTCCAATATTATAATTGAAGGTGCTTTGTATAATTTCAAACTTCTTAAATTTATTCAAAGCCTTTTTAGGGCCATACATGTCATCTACCCTGGAGAAAGAGCCATGAGCACTTGAGAAGAATATTTAACCTGCTCATTTGAGGTGGAATGTTCTGTATATCTGACTAGTCCAGCTCATTTATCACACTGTTCAAGTTCCCTGTTTCTTTGTTGATCTTCTGTCTAGTTGTTCTATTTGATTTGAACGGCATGTTGAAGTCTCCACATATTATTGTAGAGATGTCTGTTTCTCCTTTCAGTTGTGCCAGAATTTGCCTCATATATTTTGGGGAACCCTGGTTAGGTGCATAGATATTTATGACTGTTATTCCTTCTTGGTGAATTGTTGTTTTTATTAATATATAATGGCCTATTGTATAGCTTATCACTTTTTTCAATTTAAAATCTGTTTTGTCTGGCATCAGTATAGCTACCCCTTTTCTCTTTTGGTTGCTGGTTGTGTGAAATATCTTTTTCCAAACTTTCACTTTCAATCTATTTGTGTCCTTAATCTAAGGTGAGTCTCCTGCAGACATCATATGAATGGCTCATGAATTCTCACCAATTCTTTCAGCCTATGTCTTCTGATTGGGGAGTTTAATCCATAAACTTTCAATGTTACTACTGTGAAGGTATTACCTATTTCAACAATTATATCTTTTGGCTTTCATATGTCATATCTTATTTTTGTCTGTCTTTTTATCCTTTATGTTACCCTTTCTGATAGTCTTCACTTCTGCACTCTCCTCCAAGCCTCCCTCTCATCTTGTCTTTTCTAACTGCAGAACTCCCTTTAGTGTTTCCTGTAGAGCTGGCATCTTGTTTACAAATTTCTTAGTTTCTGTTTAAGAATATTTTAAACTCATCATATTTGAAGGGCAGTTTTGCCAGGTAAAGAATTCCTGACTGGCAGTTTTTCTTTTTCAGTTTCTTAATTATATCATACCACTACCTTCTCACATCCATGAGTTCTGAAGAGAAATCCACAATAAGTCTTATTGGACTTCGCTTGTATGTGATGTTTTGCTTATCTCTTGCTTCTTTTGGAATTTTCTGTTTATCTTTGGTATTTGGCATTCTGAATATCATGTGTCTTGTTGTGGCTCTATTTGGATTTATTCTAATTGGAGTATGCTGTGTTCCTGGACACATATATTCATTTCTTTCATGAGAGTGGGGAAATTTTCTGCCATTGTTTCCTCAAATACTCTTTCTGTCCCTTTTCCTTTCTCTTCTCCTTGTGGAACTCCCATAACACGTGTGTTGGTGCACTTTCTTGGTATCATTTAAATCCTTGACCTCCTGCTCAAGGTGTTCCAGGCTTTTCTCCCTGTCTCTGTTCAATTTATCCTGGTCTGTCCTCTACACAGTTGATTCTTTTTTCCATTATTTCAAATCTGCTGGTTTGTGCATTTATTGTATATTTAATCTCACCTATTTTACCTTTCATTCCCAGAAGCTCTGCTATTTTTTTATCCAAGGTTTCAGTTTTTTGTATGTGCTCATCCAGTGTCTTCATAATGTCTTTTATTTCTTTAACCATGTTGTCCTTCAACTATATGATTGGTTTTCAGATATTTGTATGAACCTCACTGATTAATTGTTTCAGGTCCTGTTTATTATCTGGAGCTTTGATTTGATCCTTTGCCTTAGTCAGATCTTCCTTTTTCTTAGAAATGCTTATAAATTTTTGCTGATATCTAAGCTATCTAAGCATCTGATTACCATGCTGAGTGTACTCTGATGCTCAGTTTCTCTCTCTTGCCAAGAGATTTACTGTTAAGTAGCTGTGTGTTACCACTGTTCTTTGATTCTTGTTTCAACTTTTTCTAGATATTTAGGACTGCCCCTCTTTAATTCCTCAAACCAAGGATAAGGACTCAGTAATGGGGTATAGGCCAGTTGCCAAGGGCTTTGGAGAAGGGGGGGCAATAAAGACAGCTGATTGTCTCTTTTATGTTTTTAGTATTATTTTTCCCTGTTTTTCAAGCACTTTTTTTTCTGCCAGCAGATGGCAATCTTTGGCAAACCTCTTAGCTTAGAACCCAGATGCTAGGGGGAATGCGTTCATTGAACCCCACCAAGGCTGACCTTGCAGAAGCAATGTCCATAGGGTAGGCCAATCCTTGCAAACAAATTTTATGAGGGTTGTTCTCCTTCCTTGATTGGCCTGAACTTCTGTCCCTCTGCCTCCACAGCTACCAGCCCTGGGCAGTAGAGTAGGGGTTTCAGAAGGCAAATTATCTTTATCTCCCTGTCAGTTCCAGGGGCAAACAATTTAATTCCCTTACCTGGCCTAGAAGTGACCCCTGGAATGAAGCACACCAAGTTCACTGGCCAAAATCTGAATTTGCTATAAACTGAGTCCCTACATTTCCTCTTTAATTTAAATACTTTTTTTATTTTTTAAGAGATACTTCAATTACATAAATGTCACACAAAAAAATATGGGGATTCCAAATGCCCCATTCCCACACCTCCCACACCCTCCCACATAAACAACATCCTTCATTAGTGTGGCACATTCATTGCCATTGATAAATGCATCCTGGGGCACTGCCACTGAGCATGGACCATAGTTCACATTGTAGTTTACACTCTCTCCCACAAAATTCTGCAGGTTATGGGAAAATATAAAATGGCCTATATCTGTCATTGCAATGACATTCAGGAAAATACCCAAGTCCCAAAAAAGCCTCTATATTATAACTGTTTTTCCCTCTTCCTGCCCCCAGAGCCTCCAGTGGCCACTGCCTCCAAATCAATGTAATAATTTCTTCCAATTCTAGAATCACAATAAGTCTACAGTAGAATACCAGTGAAGAGGAGCCCTGCAACCTCCTCAGTCTGCAGCCACTGCAATCTACAGCCTCTGCAGCCTGCAGACTACTGCTTGTTCTGAGGGTGGGGGGGATGAGCACCAGCAGCTGCTACTACAGCTTTACTTACGGGATTTTTCCAGCCAGCTGAGACTCCTTTCCTTCACCCATCTGTCTTCTTTGTCTTGCTTTTCCCTGGTGTCCTGAGTCCCAAAGCAGCCCTCCAGAGAGTCCCCTAGATATTTTTCTGGAAGAGTGATCTCTCTGTCTCTCTAATTCTCCATTTCTACCAAGAGGTTTTAAGCATTCTAAAAATTAACACTAAAACTAAAATCATAAGCTCGCTTAAGTTTCTGTTGGCTTGTTCACTATTCCTGATATCAGAATAAGGAACACATTCCATCTGTCATCTGTGACGGCATGTTTAACCTCTTCTTCCCTCTCACTTGTTGTATGTAACCTATCCAAAATACTACCCTATCCAAAATACTGTAAATTGTACCTCTTAATTATGTCTCTGGTATATCCACTTCTTTCCAGTTTGTTTCAACCACCTGGGCTCCTAGAGAGGGATAATTAATTAAATAATTAATCAAGCATGCCCTTTATCCTATCACACATTACCAGGTGCACATAATTTTTATTGCATCATGGAACTTTGCTTGTTTTATTTCCTACATTAAAAAATGGATTCATTTATTATTATTTTTAAAGGATATATTTATTTCTTTCTCAACCCCCTCACTTGTTTGTGCTCACTGTCTGCTCTCAGTGTCTCTTCATTGTGTGCTCTCTGTGTCAGCTTGTCTTCTTTTAGGAGGCACCAGGAACTGAATCCAGGACCTCTCATGTGGAGGGAGGTGCCCAATCCCTTGAGCCACATCCACTCCCTGCTTGTTGTGTCTCTCCTTGTGTCTCCTCATTGCATCTCCTTGTTGCTTCATCTCATATAAGCTCACCATGCCAGCCTGTCATGTCGGCTTGCTTTCTTGCCAGTCTTCTTTAGGAGGAACCGAGATCAGAACTCAGGACCTCCCATATGGAAGGCAGGTGCCCAAGTGCTTGAGCCACATCCATTCCCCTGGGGTTCATTTATTGTTGAGGCACTATGACACATATATGAACAAATGGTAACCATGTCTTAATAGAATTACATGGTAATGATCCAGCTAAGTTTATTGATAAATTTTTACTATATGATTATATCTATTATGAAAAAAACAAAAGTCAACAATAAGGGAAAATTCATTTCAATAAATTGTCAGATATCTACCTCAGACTAACTAACAATTGTTACATGTTTTTTTATTTATT
>JAQZBX010074248.1:0-14784 GCA_029593785.1 Cabassous unicinctus
AAATATATATATATATATATATATATATATATGGGGGAAAGATACCATTTTAAACTCACCATATTGGCAAACATGAAGTCTGACAAAATATTAAATTCCCTGAACTTGATAACCACTCTGTGCTTATGTCAGAAATGTGCTTGTTCTTAGGAAACATATGCTAAAAGAGTTAAGAGCAAAAAAGCATGATGTCTGCAACTAATTCTCAAAGGGGTTCAGGAAAAAAATTATACAAAATGATGTAAAAATTAAATATATGAGAGAAAAAGAGAAAACAAATATGGTAAAACGCTAATTGGTGAATCTGGATGAAGAGTATATGTGAGTTTTGGGTATTATTCTTGCAACTCTTCCGTAAGTTAGAAATTTTTGCAAAATAAAGGTTTAAAAAATAAAATAAAAACTGTGCAACACTAAGTATTAGCAAGGATGTGGTGTCGTGGGAGTCCTAGCATTGCTGGTGGGATTAGAAATTGATAGAACTATTACAGACAATGATTTGACAATATCTAGTGACGCTGAGGACACACATACTCTCTGACCCACAGTTCCACTTCTGAATCTAGTCCTCATGCCCATCTGTGTGCAGGAATGTTTCTCCCAGCACTGTTTTTAAGAGCAAAAGGTTTTCACAGAATGGTTTTGGTTTTCAGAAAATGGTTCTCTGATTTTCAGAGAATAAGTAATACATAAATTTATATATGTACACACAATTGGGTACTACATACATCAATAAAAATAAACTAGAGCTACATGTATCAAATGCACATAATTCTCAAAAACATAAAATATGAGGGAAGAAAAGAAGTGGCCAAAGAATATGTACACTGATACCTTTTATATAAATCTTAAAATCATGCAAAACAATACAACATATTGCTTATGGAAGGATACATATCTAATAAAAGAACAGAGACTCAGGGAAATGATAACCACATTCAGGATTTTGTTACCTCTGGAAGAGGGTTTCAAATGTATCTGCAATATTTTCTTTCTCAAGCTGGGTTGTGGGGGCATGCTGTTGAATATTATTTTTGATACATTTTGTATGCCTGAGAAATTTCATAATATTAAAATAAATTGATGCAGATTTCTGGAGCCAGCCCTATTGAGAATGACATTTGGAAATCTTTGATTCTCATACATAACAAAGTTTGCCAAACAACTAAACCAGAGCAAGTGAAATCTTCAAATCATGTAGTCAACAAGTCAGATAGGGAATGGTATAACTTACAATATTGTATCTGTCTCGTTAGCTGTAAAATGATGTCAAAACTACTGAGTAATACCAAGAAAAATGCATGCTGTGTTTAATTCTGATGCACAAATAATAAAATCTGAACACTTAAAAAAAAGGTTGGGGATAAATGGATGAAATGCCTCCTCCCTTCACCTCTTAGCAGACAGTTCAAAGACACTCTTTATAAGGTTCCTCAGAAGGTGCTGAGCAGTCACCCATCATTGTAGATAACTTGATAAAGAATCCTTGTGTTATTTCTCCTTTTATACACAGTCTCCTGTCGCTCACCCTTATTTCCTTTGGGATCATTTAAAAAATAAACTCTATGAAAGTAAGCTTAGTCTCCGGCTCTGGTTTCAACAGATCCAACCTAAGACATATTTTAAAAATTTTATTCAAACTTTATATCAAATACAAAAAATAAAATAACAGACAAAAGGCAGTTCAACAAGTTATGGAAACATTACTCGTAAAAAGTTCTGTTCAGGTACTTTTATCTCATCTAAATCCAACAACAGGCTCAATTGTTCCTCCAGTGTTCAGAAAGATACAGGTGACCACAGATTAGTTAAAGGACATAGACAAGGTCTCCTTATTAATGAAAAAAAAAAAATGAAGAAGAGAAAAAATCCTTAATCCTAACCATATCTTACAAAACACAAACCCCATATTCTTTTTTACCTTTAGCATTAATATAGTACCTTCTTTGCTTTTGCTATGAAAACATTACAATATTGTTGTTAACTACAGTCTATAAATTACATTAGTTATATTTTTCCTATGTATCATCATATTAACACCTTGTAATAGAAGAACATTCCTGTATTTATATTATTAACTACAATCCTCTTCTACCAACAAAATCAGTGTTATACATTCCCTATATTATCCTCCAGCTGTCCTCTAACATTAACCTCCCTAGACTACTTGCTTCAGCCACAATCACATCATAAATCATCAGTGTTTGTTACACTCATTATAATGTGTTACCATCAAGTCCATCCATTACCGCATATTTACAATTGACCTTATCAAACATTCTACAAACATACAGCATCACTTCCCCTTTCTTAACTCACATTCCATCTCCTACCAAGCTACACTTCTTAGACTAACTCCATTAGTCTACTCATTGTTTTTAGTTAATATAAGGAAGACCAAACAATATTCGTCCTTTTGTGTCTGGTTTATTTCACTCAACATAATGTCCTCAAGGTTCCTCCATGTTGTCATGTGCATCCCGATTTCATTTCTCCTTACAGCTGAATAGTATTCTATCGTATGTAAATTCCACATCTAGTTTATCCATTCATCCATTGATGGGCATTTAGGTTGTGTCCATCTTTTAGCAATTGTGAATAATCTGCTATGAACATTGGTGTGCAAATATCTGTTTGCATCCTTACTTTCAGTTCATATGAAAATATTCCTAACAGTGGGATTGCCAGATCATATGGCAGTTCTATATTTAGTTTCCTGAGGAACTGCCAAATTTTCTTCCACAGAGGCAGCACCATTTTACACTCCCACCAAGAGTGAAGGAGTGCTTCTATCTTTCCACATCCTCTCCAGCTCTTGTAGTTTCTGTTTTTTTTTAAATAATGGCTATTCTGTATGGTGTGAGATGATATCTCATTATAGTTTTGATTTGCCCTTCCCTAATCATTAGTAATGTTCTCATGTGTCTTTTGGTCATTTGTATTTCCTCTTTGGAAAAATGTCTGCTCAAGTCTTACCCATTTTTCAATTGGGCTTTTTTTGTTTTGTCACAACATTGTGTGACCTCTTCATATAACATGAAAATCAAACTCTTGTCTGGCATGTGGTTTCTGGAAGATTTTGTCCCATTGGATTGGCTGCCTTTTCACCTTCTTAACAAAATTGCTTGAAATACAAAAGCGTTTAACTCAGAGATGGACCCATTTATCTATTTTTTCTTTTGTTGCTCATGCTTTGGGTAGAAGGTCCAAAAGAACCACCACCAACCACAAGGTCTTGAAAATGTTTCCCTACATTTTCTTCTAGGAGTTTTATGGTTCTGGTTTTTATATTTAGGTCCTTGACCCATTCTGAATTAACTTTTATATAAGGTGTGAGAAAGAGGTCCTCTTTCTTTCCTTTAGATATGGATATCCAGTTTTCCAAGCTCCATTTGTTGAATAGATTGTTCTGACCCTGCTGAGTGGGTTTGATAGTCTTGTTAAGTACCACTTGACTGTAAATGTGAGGGTCTATTTCTAAACTCTCAATTAAATTCCTTTGGTCAATCTATCTTTATGACATTCCCATGCTGTTTTGACCACTGTAGTTAAATAATATTTAAAGTCAGGAAGTGGAGGCCTCCAACTTCATTCTTTTTAATATATTTGTAGCTATTTGGAGACCCTTACCCTTCCAGATAAATTTGATAATTGGCTCTTCCAGTTCTACAGAGAAGGATATTGGAATTTTTATCAGGATTGCATTAAATCTGTAGATCAGTTTGGGAAGAATTGACATCTTAATGATATTTAATCTTCCATTCTATGAACACAGAATATTCTTCCATTTATTTAGATCATCTTTGGTTTCTTTTAGCAATGTTTTATAGTTTTCTGAATATAGGTCCTTTATGTCCTTTTGTTAAGTTTATTTCTAAATATTTTATTCTTTCAGATACTATTGTAAATGGATTTTTCTCTGAGTTCCTCCTCACATTACTCTTCAGTAGTGTACAATAATGCTACTAATTTTGCATACTAATCTTGTATCCTGCCACTCTGCTGAACTAAATATTAGTTCTGGTAGCTTTGTTGTATATATTTTTTTCAGGATTTTCTAAGATTAGGATCATATCATCAGTGAATTGAAAAAGTTTTACTTCTTTTCCTATTTGGGTGCCTTTTAATTCTTTATCTTGCCTAATTGCTCTAGCTAGAACTTCTAGCACAGTATTGAATAACAGTGTAGAGAATGGACATCCTTGTCTTGTTCCTGAGCTCAGCAGGAAAGCTTTCAATGTTTTGCCATTGTGTACAATGATAACAGTGGGATTTTCATTATGCACTTTATCATATTGAGAAAGTTTCCTTCTATTCCTATCATTTGGAGTGTATTTATCAAGAAAGATTGTTGTATTTTGTCAAATGCCTTTTCTGTGTCAATCAAGATGATCATGCGATTTTTCTTCAATCTATTAAAGTGGTGTATTACACTGATTGATTTTATGTTGAACCACTCTTGCATATCTGGTATAAAGCCTTCTTGATTATGGTGTATAATTTTTTGTTTGTTTTTGGATTTGGTTAGCAAGTATTTTATTTAGGATTTTTGCGTCTATGTGCATTAGAGAAATTGGTCTGTAATTTTCTATTATCACAATATCTTTATTTGATTTTGTTTTAGGATGATGTTAGCTTCATAGAATGAGTTTGGTGGTATTCCTTCCTGTTCAATTTGTTGGAAGAGTTTGAGCGAGATTGGTATTAGATATTCTTTAAAGGATTGGTAGAATTCACATGTGAAGCCATCTAGCTCTGGAATTTTCATTTTGGGGAGGTTTTTGATTACTGTTTCAATGTCTTTGCTTGTGATTGGTTTGTGGAGGTTTATTTCTTCTAGGGTGAGTGTGGTTTGTTTGTGTGTTTCCAGGAATTTGTTCATTTCATCAATGTTGTCTAGTTTGTTGGCATACAGTTGTTCATAGTAGTCTCTTATTTTATCTTTTATTTCTGCTAGGTCAGTGGTAATGCATCCCTTCTGATTTCTGATTTTATTTATTTGCTTCTTATCTCTTTTTTTTCCTTTGTTAATCTAGCTAAAGGTCTATGGATTTTGTTGATCTTCTCGAAGAAACAACTTTTAGTTCAGCTGATTTTCTCTATTGCTTTTTTATTCTCAATTTCTTTTATTTCTGCCCTAACATTTATTATTTCTTTCCTTCTTATTGCTTTGGGATTGGCTTGCTGTTCTTTTTCTAGCTCCTTCAGGAGTGCAGTTAGGTCTTTGATTTTAGCTCTTTCTTCTTTTTCAATATAAGCTTTGAGGGCTATAAATTTCCCTCAGCCCTGCCTTTGCTGTATACCATACATTCTGAAATGTTGTGTTCTCATTTTTATTTGTCTTGAAGTATTTACTGATTTCTCTTAAAATTTCTTCTGACCCACTGATTATTTAAGAGTATCTTTATAAATCTCCCTATATTAGTGAATTTTACCTTTTTCTGCTTGTTATTAATTTCCAACTTTATTCCATTGTGATCAGAGAAAGTGTTTTGTATAACTTCAGTGTTTTTACATTTATTGAGAATGACTTATGTCCCAGCATATGGTCTATCCTGGAGAAAGATCCATGAGCACTTGAGGAGAATATATATCCTGCTGTTTTGTGGTATAAAGCTCTATAAATGTCTTTTAGGTCTAGTTCATTTAATATTTTTCAAGCTCTCAGTTTCCTTATTTATTCTCTGTCCAGGTGTTCTATCTAATGCTGAGAGTAGTGTGTTGATGTCTCTAAAGCTTATTGTAGAGACATCAATTTCTTCTTTCAGTTTTGCCAGTATGTGTCTCATGCATTTTGGAGCACCTATGTTAGGTTCATAAATATTTATTATTGTTATTTCTTCATGGTGAATTGTCTCTTTTGTTTATATATAGTAACCTGCTTCATCTCTTATAACAGTTTTACATTTAAAATCTATTTTATCCAATATTAATATCACAACTCCAGCTCTTTATTACTATTTGCATGAAATATATTTTCCAACCTTTCACCTTCAGCCTGGTTGTATACTTGCATCTAAGGTGAGTCTCTTATAGACAATAAATAGATGGCTAATGTTATTTATCTATAGATTTATGTTTTTTTATTGGGGAGTTCCATCCATTAACATTCAATGTTACTACTGTAAAGGTGTTACTTACTTTGTCCATTTTATCCCTTGGCTTTCTGTTGTTATTCCTTATTACTATCTGTATTTTAACCCTACCAGTTTCTCTTACCTATATTCTTCATTTCTATACTCTTCTCCAGGGCTCTCACTCTTATCTTTTCAGTCTGTAACACACCCTATAATATCTCTTGTAGATCCAGTCTCTTGGTAACATACTCTTAATTTTTGTTTGTCTGTAAAGACTTTAAACTCACCTTAATTTCTGAAGGATAGTTTTGCTAGATAAAGAAACCATGGCTGGAAGTTTTTAAAATATATCATACCACTCCTTCTCACCTCCATGGTTTCTGATGAGAGATCGGCACTTAGCTTTATTGATGGTCCCTTGTATGTAATATATTGCTTTTCTCATGCTGCTCTCAGAATTCTCTCTTTTTCTTTGGCCTTTGACATTGAAGAGATGTCTCATAGTAGGTCTATGCATTTATTCTATTTGGGATATGTTGCCCATCTTGAATATTGATATTTGTGTCTTTCATAAGGTTTGGGAAACTTTCAGTCAGTATTTCCTCAAATATCCTTTCTACTCCTTTTCCAGGCTTGCCTCCTGGGACACTGATAATGCATATATTTCTGTGTTTCATATTGTCATTCAATTCCCTGAGATCCTGTTCAATTTTTTGCATTGTTTCTTCTGTCTGCCTATCTTTTCAAGTTCAAATGTTCTGTATTCGATCTCACTTATTTGTTCTTCTACCATTTCAAATCAGATATTATATGCTTCTAATGTATTTTTAATCTCATACATTGTGTCTTTCATTCCCATAAGCTCTGTTACTATTTTTTGCAGGCTTTCATATTGTTCCTTATGCTCACACAGTGTCGTCATAATATCTTTTATCTCTTTAGTCATATTTTCCTTCATCTGCTTAAATTGATTAAGGTTTGTGTGAACATCATTGATTAGTTGTCTTAAATCCTGTGTCTTGTCTGAATTCTTGGTTTGTTCCTTTGGTTGGGCCATATCTTCCTGTTCCTTAGTATGGCTTGTTATCTTTTGTTGATATCTAGGCATCTGATTATGTTGGTGATTTTGCTCAGTTGATCAGTTTCTCTTTCTTGCCTAGTGGTTTTATCTCACAGCTCTTCTTTGATTTTCAGTTTAATTTTTTCTAAAATTTTAAGATTGCCCTGTTTAAGTAATCAAAACAGGGGCAGGGAGGCATATACCAGATCTATGGTGCTTGGGAAAGAAACTGGAGAGCCAAGCTTATCTTATTTCACTTACCTGGCTGGCCAGTGGTTGGCACTCCTCAGCAAAGCTTTCTGTGGAGATGAATTCTTCAATTTCCACTAACTAGCTCTTCTGAACCAGCAAGTTATAGTGGTTAACATTCACTGAAGAGAAACCACACTCAGCCCTCCACCACACCTTCCCTCTTCCCAGGGGGGATTATGTCCTTTCCTTTCTCTATTGGCCACTCAGACACAGGTTTTAGCAAGCCTGCCCACTTTTGGGGATGGGGGATGAGCAGCATTCCCAGCTGTGGGGGCATCAACTCATGGTTTTCCCTTCAGCCTTTCTGTCTCTCCATCCTCAATCCCTCCCAGACGATTCATGTGGCACTCTCCTGATCTGCAGGTCCCCAAAGTGACTCCCTCAGATGACTTCTATGCCTTCTCCCCTATTTTGCAAGAGAGTTGTGCCCTGTCTGAGCGACTCTGATTCCATCTGGGACTGCTTCTCTACTGAATTCTGCTTTAAAATAGAAATATAAATAAAGATTAGGGTTCCCCAAGGAAGGAAGTTGCTTTACCTTTCCCAAGCAACAAGCACAGGGGTGTCTAAGACATTTTAATTTATTTAATAAGTATCCTACTGATGATTAAGTTGTTTCCAATTTCACTTGTGAGCAAAGCTCCATGGATTTTCTTTGGGAGATGATCTTCTTGGAAAAACGTTTGCTTGCTTGTTTGTTTATTTGTTTGTTTATATGCTAAGCCAATGCATTATTTCAGTACTAGAAATACTAAAATTCTTTCTAAGGTGGTTTGGTCCTTCAAAATAGAGGGATCTTTTAAAAGTTCTTTAATGACCTTGATAGATTTGAACGTTGGCATTTGGGAATAAAAAATAAAGCTGAGCTTATACACATAAAAAATAAGGAATTATGAGCTTCTGAGAGAGTTAGTGTGAAATATAGAGAGCAGAAAGAAAAGTGAGAAGAAAGGGCAAAAGTGAAAGAGAAAGAATGAATGTAGAAGCAGGAAAGAAAGAGGAGAAGGGAGACAGCAAAAGTGCACACACATTAAGACAGAATGGTATGTATAAGGGGAAAAGAGAGAGATGTTAAAAATGAAAACTAGGATTGGCACAGATGATGATGACATTTGGAAGGGAGAATAAACAGGAACTTTTAAGCATATTTAAAAAGGTCTGTGTTAATATGTTCAATATAGATATCTGAAAATATATCAGTAAAATCTACCTTTGGCAATAATGGCATGGTTCAAATGGAAAAGAGGAGGGAACCTGAGGTTATGCCGAGTCCTTGATCAGTTTGGCAGTGATTCCCAGGATTTTATCAAAGTTTCTGGTATATTGAAATTGTAAATACGGGCAGCTCTGGAGCAGTGGGAAGATGCTCAACTTCCAGTCAGAAAACAGGGACTCAATCCAAGTTCTGGTATCACCTTCTGAATAATAGAGAGCCATTCACAGTCCAAACAGTCAAAATTTTTTCACTAGGAAATTCAAAAGGTTAACAATATCAAATATTCCAGGTTATTGGACTGGTTAATAAACTAATATTTGAAAGGAAAAATTACACAATATCTGCCATATAGTAAACAGTCAATAGATGTTTGCTAAATCAAAATATCATAATTCATATAAACACAATGAGACAGCAACCCAAAATAAAATATGCAAACAAATGGGAACTAGGTAAGCAGGAGGCACTACTATAAAAAAGGAATTACTCACATATTTGACTCAATCTCTTATTTACAAAAATCATATGATTGAAAACTTATTTGAAATTCCTATAAGGGAAATACAAAGTTTTATTTTTTTCAGTGATTATTTTTTTCCTCCTTAGATGTTTGAGAGGTCTATTCCAGTAAATATTTGACTACAGAACATTGATATTATGAATTCTTATGATTATTTAGTAAAGATTATTTATAGAATATGAATAAGCATTGTCACTTTTTTCAGTTTCTACATAAGTCAATTCCATAATCAATCAGGAGGTTTGGAGAGAGTGTGTTGTTTAATTTTAATTACAATAATGAATTTGATTGACATCAAAATATATCGACTCACAAAACTTCTAACTATATAAATCCATTTCTTCTCAAAATATTGACTGTGGAAGCCCTAATAATCTAATATAAAATATGATCTTAGAGTGTCTTAAAATATGAGTTATTGATCCAACTCACAGCTCCAAAGGAGATATAAGTGTCCATCATTAAAACTATTTAATGATTTTTAAAAATCAATAAATTATTTGCCTAATTGACCGTAACAGTTGCTTTTGTAGTTATGGTATGTCATTAATATCTAGTTAAAGACTTTCTTAAAATTAAGAGTATTGGTTTATTGTACTGAAATAAAGATAAGTAATTACTATTGCCATTTGTTTGAATGTCATTTGGAATTCAGAATTAACATTCGCACTTGCTCTGTGAGTAATTTTAAACATTATGACATCAAAATGTTATGATAAGAGTGAACTTACTTGTCAAAATAGCTTGGAGTTTGAGGTGTAGAGTACCCTCAAGGGATTAAATCCATTTCCCTAACTTCCTTCCCTTCATCTCTTTTTTCTGTCTCCCTCTTTTCATGTTTTCCTCCCACTTCCCTGCTTCATTCTCTCATTTAAAAATTTTAACAGTATTCCATTGATCAACTACAATGCTCCAAACATGCAGCTTGACCTTGGAAGCACAAAATTGAATAAAACAGTTATTTATTTATATTCTGATGAAGTAGAAAGAAAAATTAATGAAAAGTTGCAGTTAAATGTTATGATAGATATGTGCAATGGCATCCAGAAAGATGTCTCTGGAGGTGGTGATGGTATGGAGATTGAGCCTTTATGGAAAGAAGTGTACCCAAGGAAGTCTGGGGAGAAAGGGTGTGTCTTTTCATTAACTCTGGCAGGGAATCTATATTTGATCTATCCCTACCTCTGCCTATCAAGTTAGTTGAATTTTCCTCTTTATTTGGGTTTGCCAGAAACAAAAGAAACTCCTACTACATGTCTCTTAATTAAGAACTTTGTTACATTTAACAAACAATACACTTGCTGCAAGACAATAGCACAAATGCCAAAAAAAAAAAAAAAAAAATGGTTTCCAGTTGTGGGAACTTAGCAGACTTTCAGCTCTTACTGTCTCCTTGACAGTTCTGCAAGCCCCTGATTGTATCTGGCCCTTCTGGAGCTTAGACAATAAAGAGAAATCAGAGGTGGGTGAAGGAGTGATGAGGTAACAAATGGGTCATTAATTGTTTCTGACTCTGGTTTCTGGTGCTGTTTATTTGTTTGAATTTGTATTATGGTATCTATAGAAGTAGTGGGCTGTCACGTAAAATGTTCCTGTTTCATTTCCTCAATAATAAGTCATCTCCTCTTCTAATTGTAGTGGTGAATTTAATTACTGACAGGATTTATGATATAAGGAAAAGTCTGGAATTGGAGTTTCCATTGCAAAATTAGTAGTCATTCCAAGGGAGAGTGGAAGGAAAACTATGTATTAAGGTTAGAAAAGAGCAAAGAGACTATCCGCACAATACAGCTCCATTATCTTTTGCTCGGGGGGCACCCCCAACATCAAGTTGGACTGAAAATCAGGCTACAGTAATATTTCATTTTATTGTGCTTCACTTTATTGCGATTCCTTGTATTTCTTTACAAATTGAAGGTTTACACCAACCCTGCACAGAGCAAGGCTATCGGCGCCATTTTTCAAGAAGCATAAGCTCACTTCATATCTCTGTGTCATATTTTGGTAATTCTCATATTTCACACTTTTTCATTATTATTATATCTATAAGGTGATCTGTGATCAGTGAGAAGGTGTTTTGAGACGCCATGAACCAAGCCCATATAAGATGGTGACCATAATGGATAAATGTTCTGTGTGTTCTGACTGCTCCACTGACTGGCCATTCCCCCATTTTGCTCACTCTCCTTCATCCTCCCTATTCCCTGACACACAACAATTTTGAAATTAGGCCAATTAATAACCCTACAATGGCCTCTAAGTGTCCATATGAAACAAAGAGATGCCCATCTGTCACTTTAAATCACAATTTTAAAATGGGCAAAGACATGAATAGACACTTTTCCAAAGAGGAAATACAAATGACTAAAAAGCACATGAAAAGATGCTCAACATCACCAGCTATTAGGGAAATGCAAATCAAAACAACAATGAGATACCATTTCATACCTACTACAGTGGCCACTATCAAAACTACAGAAAACTACAAGTGTCAGAGAGGATGTGGAGTAAAGGAACACTCCTTCATTGTTGGTGGGAATGTAGAATGGTGCAGCCCCTGTGGAAAACAGTTTGGTAGTTCCTCAGGAAGCTAAGTATAGAATTTCCACATGATCCGGCAATCCCACTACCAGGTCTAAACTCAGGAGAACTGAAAGAAGGTACACAAACAGACATTTGGACACTGATGCTCATAGTGGCATTATTTACAATTGCTAAAATATAGAAACAACCCAAGTGTTTATTTTAGTTCACTGAAAGCTGCTGGGAGCAAAAATCTAGAAATGGATTGGCTTTTACAATGGGTATTTTTTTAGGATAAAAGCTTACATTTCTGAGGCCATGAAAGTGTCCAAATCAAGTTATCATGAGGCACCATAGGCTGTAGCTGTGGGTGATGAGGCACATGCCCTATCCTCCAGGCCTAGTTGCTTTCAGCTTCTGGATAAAGTGGCTTTCTCTCAGCTCTGTGTACCATTGATTTCAAATTCTGGCTCCTGGGCCTTCTCTTTCAGCTTCTCGGTTCCTCTCTGTCTTGGCAGCTTTTTTATGTATCTGTGGTTTTTCATTCCTCTGTTTATAAAGGACTCCAGTAAGAGGATTAAGACCTACCCTGGGTCATGCAATCTAATCAAAGGCCCTTAACTAAAGTAATTTAATCAAAAGCTCCCACTTACAATAGGTTTACATGCACAAGAATGAATTAGCTTTAAGAACAGAATTTTCTGGGGTCCAGAAAACCTTCAAACTGCCAAGTATCCATCAACAGACACTCCAAGTTCTAATAATTTTTATCACAATTTATGACTTTGGTAATTGTTTTGCCAGCTTTACACATTAGCTAGAGTACAGCCTTGAGTGTTTTCAACTACCTGCACTAAAAGAGGAGAGCAAGATCTTAGAGATGCCTAAATCCACACTTAATACTCCAAACATTTAAGAAGTCATCTGGGCATAACCTATCCTGTAGCTCTAAATAAAAAGATTTCTTTTCCCAGGCAAAAAAAATAATAACAACCCTACAATGGCCTCTAAGAATTCAAGTGAAACAATGAGTTGTCCATCTCTCACTTTAAATTAAAAGCTAGACATGATTTAGCTTAGTAAGGAAGGCATATTGAAAACCTAGATCAGCTGAAAGCTAGACTTCTTCTGCCAAACAGTTGGCCAAGTTGTGTATGCAAAGGAAAATTTCTTAAAGGAAATTAAAAGTACTACTCCACTGAACACACAAATAATAAGAAAGCAAAACAGCCTTATTGCAGATATGGAGAAAGTTTTACTGGTCTGGATAGAAAATCAAATCAGCCACAACATTCCCTTAAGCCAAAGCCTAATCCCTAGCAAGGCCCTAACTCTCTTTAATTCTATGAAGTCTGAGATAAGTGAGGAAGCTGCAGAAGAAAAGTTTCAAGCTAGCAGTGGTTGGTTCATGAGGTTTAAGGAAAGAAGCCATCTCCACAGCATAAAATTACAAATTGCAGTAGCAAATGCTAATGTAAAAGATACAGTAAGTTATCTATAAGATCTAGAAGAAACAGCCTATATTCGAAGAAGATGCCATTTAGGACTTTCATAGCTGGAAAGAAGTCAATGCATGGCTTCAAACCTTCAAAGAACAGACTGATTCTCTGGTGACTTTATGTTGAAGCCAATGCTCATTTACCATTCCGAAAACTCTAGGACCCTTAAGAATCATGATAAATCTACTCTGCCTGTGCTCTATAAATGAAACATCAAAGTCTGATGAAAGCACAACATGATTTTTTGAATACTTTAAGCCGATTGTTGAGATCTATTGCTCAGAAGAAAAAAACGATTCCTTTCAAAATATTACTGCTTGTAGACAATGCAACTGGTCACTGAAGAGCTTTGATGGATATGTGAGAGATTCATGTTGTTTTCATGCCTGCTAACACAGCATCCATTCTGCAGTCCATGGATCAAGGAGTCATTTTGACTTTCAAGGCTTACTATTTAAGAAATACATTTTGTAAGGCTATAGCTGCCATATAATTCATATGATGAATCTTGACAGATAAACTGGAATTCTTATAGAGAGGATTCACCTTTGTAGAATGCCACAAAGGACATTCATGATTCATGGGAGGAGGTCAAAATACAAACATTAATTGGAGTTTGGAAGAAGTTGGTTCCAACTCTCATAGATACTTTGAGGGGTTCAAATTCAGTGGAGGAAGTAACTGCAGGTATGGAAATTGCAAGAAAAGTAGAAATAGAGGAGAAGCCTGAAGACCTGACTAATTGCTGCAATCTCATGATAAAACTTGAACAGATGAAGAGTTGCTTCTTAGAGATGAGCAAAGAAAGTGATTTGTTGAGATGGAAGCCACTCTTGGGGAAGATGCTGTGAACATTCTTGAAATGACAATAAAATATTTAGAATATTATATCAACTTAGTTGAAAAAGCAGCAGCAGAATTTGAGAGGATTGACTCCAATTTTGAAAGAAGTTCAACAATGGGTAAAATGCTATCAAGCAACATCTCATGTTACAGAGAAATCTTTCATGACATGAAAAGTCAATTGATGCAATAGAGACTTCCAGGAAAACGGCGTCAATGTAGGTAGGCATTGCTCCTCTCTCTTGCAAAAAATGGTGGAGAATGGGCAAAAACCTACATGAGAGAGCAGCTTTGGGGATCAACAGAACAGGAGGCTGTTGAGCATCATCCATGAGGGAGTGGGACAAGGAAACAAAGAGGCCAAGGGAAAACCATGAATTGCTCATCCCTGTAGCTGGAAATGGTAGGCACGTAAGCCCCAACTTCAAGGCAAATAACACTTGGCTTGCTGCAGCCAGCTGAGTGGGAGGGGGTGTTCCCTGGGAGGAAGAGGGTGGAGAGTGGTTTCTTTTCAGTGAGTTTGGCCACCTGAGCCCCCTTTGAATCTCAGGGATGACCCCAGCCAGCACTGAGTTGGCTCTGGGGAGAGCAGAAGGGAGGTCTGTTCAGGCAAGCTGTCACACCTAGCCACCCTAGAAGAGAGGAACCAGGTAAGGAGGAGGCAGAGACAGGGGCCCAACTAGCCCAGTCCCTGAAAATTGTTAGAAGTTCAACTTGTCTGAGGGAACAGGGGTGGGAAAAGCCAGATAAGCTTTCAGAAGCCTATTTAACATGTAGGGCAGGTGTAGCTCAGT
>JAQZBX010074249.1:0-14777 GCA_029593785.1 Cabassous unicinctus
GAGCCCTGGGAAGAGAGGAACCCAGGAAGCCTGAACCCTTGCAGACATTGGCAGCCATCTTGCTCCAACATGTGGCAACAGACTTTGGTGAGGGAAGTAACTTATGCTTTATGGCCTGGTAACTTTAAGCTTCTACCCCAAATTAATACCCTTTATAAAATTCAACAGATTTCTAGTACTTTGCATCACCACCCTTTTGGCTGATAGGTGGGATACAAGATTAATACACAAAAATCAATAGTGTTTTTATACACTACTGATGTGCAATGTGAGGAGGAAATCAGGAAAAAATTACATTTATAATAGCAACTAACACTATGAAATATTTAAGAATAAACGTAACCAAGGACATAAATGACTTGTATTCAGAAAACTACAAAACACTGCTAAAAGAAACCAAAGAGGACTTAAATAAATGGAAGGACTTTCCGTGTTCATGGATTTGAAGACTGAATATCATTAAGATGTCAATTCTACCCAAACTGATTTACAGATTCAATGCAATCCCAATAAAAATCCCAACAGTCTTTTTTGCAGAAATCGAAAAGCCAATAATCAAATTTATTTGGAAGGGTAAGGTGCTCTGAATAGCCAAAAATGTCTTTAAAAAGAAGAATAAAGTTGGAGAACTCTCACTTCCTGACTTTAAAGCATATTACTTAACTATAGTGGTAAAAAAACAAACAACAACAACAACAAAAAAACCCAGCAGGGTACTGGTATAAGTACAAACAGATTGACCAATGGAACCAAATAAAAAACTCAGAAATTGACCCTCACATCTACAGTCAAGTAATTTTTGACAAGGCTGTTAAGCCCACCCAGCTGGGCCAGAACAGTCTATTCAACAAATGGTGCTGGGAGAACTGGATAGCCGTTTCCAAAAGAAAGAAAGAAGACCCCTCTCTCACACCTTATACAAAATTTAACTCAGAATGGACCAAGGACCTAAATATAAAAACAACAACCATAAAACTCCTTGAAGAAAATGTAGGAAAACATCTTCAAGATCTTGTGGTAATGCTGTAGTTTCTTAAACCTTACACCCAAAGCACAAGCAACAAAAGAAAATATAGATAAATGGGATCTCCGCAAAATTCAACACTTTTGCACCTCAAAGGACTTTGTCAAAAGGGCGAAAAGGCAGCCAACTCAATGTGAGAAAATATTTGGCAACCACATATCTGATAAGGGTTTAATATACATGATATATAAGGAGATCATACAAGTCAACAATATGAAGACAAACTATCTGATTAAAAAATGGGCAAAAGACTGAAAAGACAACTGTCCAAAGAAGAAATACAAATGGCAAAGAAACACCTAAAAAAATGTTCAACATCACTAGCAATTAGGGAAATGCAAATCAAAACTACAATGAGATATAATTTCATACCTCTTAGACTGGCTGCTATTAAAAAGTCAGAAAACTGTGAATGTTGGAGAGGATGTGGAGAGGTAGGAATGCTTATTCACTGTTGGTGGGAATGTAGAATGGTTCAGCCTCTGTGGAGGACTGTTTGGAAGTTCCTAAGGAAGCTGAATATAGACTTGCCATGGGCCCGACAATACCTTTGCTAGGTATATACCCAGAAGGACTGAGAGCAGTGACATGAATAGACATCTGCACACTGATGTTCATAGCAACATTACTCACAATAGCCAAAAGAAACAACCCAGGTGTCAATCAACTGATGAATGGATAAACAAATTGTGGAGGATACACAGGATAGAATATTATGCAGCAATAAGAAGAAATGAAGTCATGAAACATGACAACATGGATGAACCTGGAGGACATTATGTTGAGTGAAGCAAGCCAGACACAAAAGGACAAATACTGCATGATTGCCCTATTATGAACTAAATATATTATGTGAAATATAAATATATTATGTGAAATATGAATATGGTTAGAATTGCATATATAAGACTGTTTCTCTTGGAAGCTGAACACATGTAAGTTAATACTACACAATGTTAATATCAGACACACACACACAAAACATTATACTAAGTGAAGGAGACCAGATACAGAGTACTACATACTTCTGATTCCATTTATATAAAATGTAAATATAAATCAATTTATAAAGATGAAATGAGATTAGTGGTTACGTAGGTTTGAGGAAGGAAAGCTAAGTTGTGTGGAGTCTTTCTTTTTGGAGTAATGAAATATTTCTGAAATTGTTGAGATGATGAATGTACAACACTGTGATTATACTAAAAGCCATTGATTATACGCTTTAGGTAGATCATATGGTAAGTGAATAAATCTCCATAAAACTGCTTAATAAATAAATAAATAATTTTGCAAGAATAGCCAGAAATAACAACTATGTACTGCAGGAGAAACAGAGAGAGATTGAGAGGTGAGGAATTTTCTTGTCTGTTTTTTGTTTAATATTATTGTTATTGAAATAATGAAAATGCTCTAATAATGATTGAAGTGTTGCTTGCACAAGTATGTGAATATACCAAATAACACTGATAGTACTCTTTGGATGAATTGTATGCTTTATTAATATGTATTAATAAAATTGATTTGTTAAAAAAATACAACTTTATCTAATACCTGCATGACCTATTCAGACTCCTGAAGATGGCACAGGGCAGGATATGACTGAGTCCATCCATGTCCCCTAAAATGATCAGAGCATCTGATGAAAAACATATGACCAGAATCCCACATCCAAATTAGATTCCTGAAGGATGTATGCACAGAGAAAATGTCAGACAAGTGTATTATTATATTGCCAAACAAAGCTTTGACCTCAACATCCCATCTGATTTCATATTTTAGTAGCTTAAGATGGTTCATGTGTGAGTCTAGAAGTATATATATGTTTGAGGTTTAGCATAAGGTCTCTAAGACAAGATTCAAAGAATTAATATATGCAAAGTTCATAGCATAGTGCCAGGCACACAATATACAGTCTTTAAGCATTAGTGCTATTATTACCATCATCATTATTTTAAATGGTAGACACCCTCCTCTCCTGAGCAACAAGCCTCGGTCTCCTGGCCTAGACTTAATGAGGACAAGGCTGCACTATCCAAAAGGGAAATACAATGTTATTACAAAGCATAATTCTGCTAACCCACAGTTTTCAATATAATGGTTCTATTTGCTTGCTGGATATTCCTGGATTTTTAAGACACAACCACAGGCTAAGACTGATAAATTCTATTAATTTACTACAGGCTGCCAAGGCAATATACTAGAAATGGATTGTTTCCTACAATGGGGATTTATTAATTTATAAACTTACATTTCCAAGGCTGTGAACGTGTCCAAATGAAGGCATCATCAGGAAATGCTTTCTCCGTAAGCTGCATCTGTGGGCAATCAGGCACGTGGTGGTGTCTACTCATCCTGCCTCTCTCCTGTCTCTTCTGGGCCTCCTTTCTTTCAGCTTCTGGCTTCTGTGGCTACTCTGAGCTTCTGTGTTCCACTGATTTCAGCTTCTGGCTCCCAGAGCCTTCTCTCTCAGTTTCTTGGCAATTTTCTCTGTGTGTCCCTGCATCTTTCTCCCACTTATAAAGGATTCCAGTAAGAGGAATAACACCCACCCTGGGTCATGCAGTCTAATCAAAGGCCCTTAACTGAAGTAATTTAATCAAAGGCTCCCACCCACAGTAAGTTTACACACACAAGAATGGATTAGCCCTAAGAAAATGATCTTCTGGGGTCCACCCAGCTCTAAACTGTCACATACACTTAGAGGAAAACTGTGACTCTACCTGACTCTCAATTAGGTTTCTAAAAGTGACATAAATATATAGACTACATATTTTTAGAACAGACTGAGAAATATTTCCCACTACCCTGAGAAATATGCTCCTATTTAACCCTGGGCAATCAAAGCCTTAAAGGAATATTTTGGTGCTATCACCCCATGTTTCCCTGTTTTCTTAAGACAAATAGACTCAGGTGTTTCACCCACAAAATGATTTTGGAGCATTATAGAGGCACAGATAGACCTATTTCTTCACAACGCGTTCAGACAAATGATAACTTCAAGGGAAATAACATTTGCAGAGGCCATCTGTCTCACATCAAAGCCAAATTAGGGCTATAGACTGGAAGCCAAAGTCCAGATAAAACTGCTGGTTTAGTAGAGAAAAGTTCGGAGGTTTATTGAGGAATACAATATGGTATTTCTTTCTAAAAACAAAACAAAAGTCATTATCACAGAAGTTTGCAACTGCAAGCAGTCACAGCTGTAAACAATATGTGAACATTGGTCTCGGGCTCCAAACCACATTAAAATAGAGTTAAGAGCCTGGCTTCCATCCAGCAAAGCTTAGGTGATGTGTCTTCAATAGGACTTGTGGGTGAATCCCTTGTTTATCTATGACAAGGCCAGACACAGACCTTATAAATTCCCATCCTTCATCTCAGAAATGATTAGCTAAACTGTTTGTACCAATGACCAATCTGGACAAAATGCCCATGAACTCTACTTGGCCAAACTTTCATCAGGCTTGTCCCCTCCCAGCAAGCTCCTGGGTCCTGGCCCACCCTTGAGCACAGGAACAGCGAACAATCCCACCTTAACGTGCTTCCTGAGAATGGGCGGACCTCAGGGAAAGACATTCCCTGGTCAAAGGTCCTTGATGCCACCCGCTCATCCCCTTCCCCACACCCAGTTCCTCTGACCCTGTTTACTTCTTACTACAAAGAAAGACCGTTCCTGCCTGACCTCTGACACTTGCAGATGTTATGGTCAGAGTGTTCTCCCTGTCACAAAAAATCCCTGTGCCCTTATTGCAATAGCCTTTTTAAATAACATCTCCCATAAGTCTGGATTTGTTTTTAATTGGCAAGATCAGTCACAGGTTCTGCTTTAAATCCTTATATCCATGTAGCATCTTCATGGCCGCGGACTAAACTACCATATTTTCTGTAGTCTATGTTTTCTGTATTCTATATTCTATTTCTGCTTCCAAAAAAATTCAAATCAAATTATTAAATATTGAGCATCTACTAAATGCAAGGCATTGTATACCAAAAGGGATCCTGATGTGCACATACATGTCTAAATAGGATATTTGTGATAAGTGTACACATAGATGCAAGATATTGTTATTAAATTAGCAAAAGATAATGAAGCTTGTTAATAGCATTCTTCAAAGAACTAAGAAAATGAATAATTGTCAAGCTGAAATATCTGCATGTATGTATATTTGGGACTTTGGGCAATTTCTTTTGTTCTCTGGACCTCAGTTTCCTCATCTGTAAAATAGGACAATAATAATGTATAGGTCATAGGGTTGTTGTAAGGATTAGATGAGATAATAAGCCTAAAGAACTTACAAGAGCAGCTGAAGAATACTGACTGCTCAATGTATGTTTGCTGGGAAGAAATGAGAAGTTCGGTGAGGAAAAACAAAATGTAGACAGAATACTCCAGAGCATATTCCACTGAGCAATCCCATCAAGAAAGCAGCCATTGTTATGGAAAAGATGAACTGCATCTGACTACAGCTCCTCCCCCCTACACCGTCCCCACCCCAGTAGTGTTGTTGGACTTCCTTTTTAAGTCAGGAAATTCTGGGAAGCATAATAGCTATTTGCAGACAAAAAAAGCAAGGTATCTGTCTAAATGAAACTTTGGTTAGAGTAAATGTTTGAGAATTTGTAAAATTCCATGTGCAAACCGATCATGAAAAACCAATTATTCAATTAGCAGTTTGGTAACTGAACAGGCTGTTCTGAATTCTCTCAGTCTGGTGGCCCGAGGACAGTTAACACCATGGGATGCCCAAAGCCGAAAGGGTCCCTGCCTCCAAGCACCTTATTTATGTCACAGCAAAGCTCTAAGTCTAGTGAAGCTCCTGGTGATGAGAACAGACAGTACCTGGGGTTAGAAATCACTTAGGGAGGCCCAATGAGGAGGAGGATTGCCAAAAAAGAGAAAAGAAACTAAAAGAGCATGCCATTCTCATGTGTATCACATTATAGACTCAGTTTGGAAGGAGATTGAGCTTCAAATCACGCCAAAAGTCACACACAAACCAAAGCAACTGAACTTTTGCAGCTATAAACCAATACTGCATTTTCAAAATGCCTTGTTTCTTTTATGAATGTCTTGACTTCTCCAGGCCAAAGAAAATTAAGAGTCCAGAGTAAAATAAAACTGGCCAGGACACTCCGGAACAGCATCTATTCATAGGAACCTAATCAGTGCACTCAATGAACAATATGTTCTCCGTACATCACTTACATCGGGTAATGTATACAAATACATAAGTCATTGCTACAGACCCAGACTGCTAATATGTGTTATTGCCACCATGTTAGCTAGGGGAGATCAAGGCTAAATACATGCCTTTGCAGGGTCATCTCAACAACAACAAAAATTCCGCAGAGATTTAATTGTGTGTTGGTGCCAATATCTGGATCTTTTTATTGCTAAATGTTCTCTTTCCCCTCTGCTCTTGGCATGGCTTTTAAAGCACGTCTTGCAGTTTTTGTTTAGAAGAAACCAGATGCTATCTCCATATCCTGAGGTCAGACCCCAGCAGCCCATTAGTTAGCACTCTACTGACAGGGGACTACGTGCCTGGTGTTTTAAGTCCTTCGTTAGTCTGGGCCCATGTTCCCTGGAGCTTCCATCCAACAAAGAGTATTATGGGTGCTTTCCAAATGTTCAGTTGTTTTACATGTTGTTAGTAAATGTGGGCAGGCTGTGTAGAAAGGGAATCCTGGGCTTTTAGATGGTAACTTTGATAGCCTTTGGTCTAGGGGTGGCAAATAGACTGTGCTTCAGTTGTTAAGAGTTATCAATTGAAAGTGGCTACCTGCAACACGGTGCTAAAAAGTGTTCCAAGGTCAAATACAAGCTCAATAGGAAACGATGCCAAGACTGATCATTGGTGGCTGCTTGAGTACACGATTGGGGAGTGGAAATAAGCCGTGCTAGCTATTTTCCTCCTCTAAGTCCAACTCTTTCTTATAGATGAGGAAACTGAGCTCCAAGAAGTTAAATTATACTCTCAAAGGAGCATAATTAGTTAGGAGAAAAGCCAAAGTCAGAATCAATGCAGCCCAACTCCCTTCTCTACTACACTATTGAAAGAATCCTATTAGCATGAATATCACCTAATTCTACCCTCCAGGTTATAATACTGGTCTTTACTCTCTAATGGAACTGTAATCCAGAAAGCAGTACTAAAACCGCCCCCTTTCCCCCATACATTCTCCTCTCAAGGACATGTTTACTTTGCATTTACCTACAGATGTTTTCAGTGGAGACTCTTCGTGTTAGAAATTCTGGTATAAAGTTTGCCTCCTGGCACTATTTACTTCTCTATAAATTGGAGAGAATGATGTTCAAAGCTTGAATGCTGCATACTGAATTTAAGTCTCTAAAAGTCCTTTGAGTTCTTTAGAAAAAAGAATTCAAAGAAATTAAAGTTTCTCTTGTTATCAGCATGCCAAATGTTAGATAAGAAAATATTAGTGTATATCTGTAAACGTGAAAGTCTGCACTTGAATTGGGCAAACTATAGGAAACAGTAAAAGTGACAGTGAACATTTTTGAAAGAATAAGAGCAAGGAGTTAAATTCTAATTCCTTGGAGCAATTATTTTTTTCCCTTGGGGAAGGACACTAAGAACTTTTGTGTGCCGCAATGCCATCTATTTTTTATTGCACCAATGAACAAGTACATCTTTCCAAACTGCCAGTTCTTATCGCTTTTAAATAAGAATAGATGAGTTTGAAAAGGTATGAAGATTCATTAGGCCTGGCTCTAAATATTGCAGGTGAAATTATTTCTATCTGCAGCAGCCTACTGCAGACTCAGAGAACAGTCACCTAATAACCTTGAAAATTATATTTCCAAAGAATGTGGTCCCTGTTTGGGCAAATTCAGAAGGAAGACACAGTCCCAACCTATCACACATCTTACGAGATAAAGAATGACATTTGATCTCCTTAGCAAGGGGTTCTTTCCATATATTGAGGACACCCACAAAGTCAGGGAAGGGGGAGTTTGATTTTGACATGGCATTTCAGATGAAATTCTATAATCAGTAAGAAAGAATGATTAAGCTCCACTTCTTTCCAATCATATTAACCTCCAAAATAAATAAATAAATAACTGAGGTAGTATCTACACTTTGGGAAAAGCTGACAAGAGGAACCATGAATTCTACCAATCACCCATGGTTTACATTTATGGGCATGGCCACAACACTCCCATCTGCATTTTCCATGTGCGGCTGTAGACACACTAAGGGTTAATCGTGATTAATGTCTTTCAATGCCCTGAAACAGGAGCAGGAACTGACCTCCCTTGAGTCCCTTCCACCAGGCCAATAGGAAGACTATTGTGTGCCATATTTGTTGACCAGACTATATAGCCTTCTGCTTCCTAATTCTGCCCAAGGTCTTCTTTAAAAGTAACCAAATCTCTACTCCTGCACTGCCACCATAGGCCCAGTCACCAGTTAGGAATAGCTAACTCTCCAATACGTAATAAGGGTCAGTCCTTCACACCTTTTTGCATGATGTTTTTAAATTAAGACATGACTGGGGACGGCTCACCATACCTCATTTACAACATTTATTTTACCCTGCATTGCACTAGACTTTGTAGCAAGGACAATGCCATGCACCCGAATCCCCCAAGGCATCTAGCCTTGTGCTCAATACATATTAGTAGACTGAAGACTGACTGGTAGGTGGATAATATCTGCCTGATGGGAGCATCCCTAGCTGCCCATCTGTTTCTCCCTTTTCATTACTTTCTACAACCTGATCTACTTCCCAGAACAAAGTGGGGCCTCCCTCGCTCCCCTTCTCCTCAACTTCCTACTTCTCACCTGCTGTGCCCTCCATTGTTTCACCCTCCACTGACTTGTCCCAATATAATGAGGGCCCAAGGAGAATGACTCAGCTTGGAGAATGACGTCCACATCTTTTATGACCTTTTTCACTTCAGCATTTGCCTCATTGCCAGCCTGAGTGACTCAGCTCCTGGCTTAATGGAAATGGTGTTTATAGTGGATTCTCCTCATTGAAAATAATAATTTATAAAACTCTCCCACATTCACTACCTCATTTGGTTGTCAAGCACCTTTGGTGGCCTCAGGAGTCCTAGCTTACTGGGAAGTGGGGTCACAGAGGTGACATGACTTAACTAAGTTCATATAGTTAGTTAGGCTAGTTAGTGGCAGATGCATATCCTGTGTTCTTTTCACTGTACCACCAGTCTCTTCTTCAATTACTGGCTGACTTTATTTCCACCCTCACGGCAAAGGTTTAATCCAAATGACTCAGTTCCAAGTCATAGCACAACGGATGTTGATAAACTTGACCAGGGCTTCTAACTATACGCTGGTAGTTTTTTAGCTCATAAGTCTTGAAGTGCTGATGAAAGTATATTTTTGTTATGAACAAAATACGACCTGAAATATTTAATATTAAAAAATGCCTCCACAATGGAATCTCATCAAAAACAGACATCTTTTCCCCATTCATTAACTGTGAGGATTTGGGAGGATGGGGGTAATGTGGGAAGTGGGGTGGTAGGAACTTCGAGGGGTCTTCTGCCCTTGTGTGTGGTCCATTGCTGGAAGCATCCTGAGAAGAATCACATAGGGTCAGCATGGGTGGGGCACCCAGACAGGTAAGCAGCTGGTGGCCAAGGGGCTCCATTTTGAAAGGTGAAGAAGTTTGCCCACTTAGCAGGAAAGAGAGAGAGGACAGACACACTGGAGACATGAGCTGACGGAATGCAGACCACTGGGACTAGTAGAGTACCAGATTGCTGTTTGCAACAGTGGGAATCATTTGAATCACCAACAAACATGCATTCGTGCCTTGTTTTCCATTTAATTTACTTTTTAATTGTTTAAAACTTATTCCCCCCTTCATCCATTTACCTGTGGGAAGGGGGTTAAACTTGGACAAATTTACCACTCCTTAGGTATATGATTCTGGGAACATGTTTGAATTTCTCTGAACCTCATACTTCAGCTTTTGAGAAACAGGGAAGCTTCTGACCTGGTGCACAGTGTTTCGTGAGAATAAAACGAAATGATATATGTAAGGCATCTAGTATCATACTTGGCACAGAGCAGTTGCTTAATAATTTATTTTCTGGGTGTTTTCTTTTTCCATATGACTGGTTGAATTTTTTTCAGCTGGATAAAAATGAGTAAAGTTACAAGGTTTGAAAAATATTTTTACGAAGGTTAAAACTGAAACTGAGCTCTAAGCTACATATATAAGTAAATCCAGAACACAAAAAGGTTAAGATTTTCTCTTTTAAAGATACGAGAATTTAATCTTTAATTTATAGATATAAAAGTGACACTTTTGTAGTCATTTCTTCAGTCTGGAGACACTATATATTATAGATAGATAGAAATAGATAGATAGATATAGATATAGACAGACAGATAAGAGAGATAGATGAATGGAGAGATGGATAGAGAAAGATGTGGAGCTAGAAAGAGAGGATTGAAGAATTGTTCTTGACGCATCCACATCTCCATGAGATACTACGATTTAACCTTTGATGAATCCAAACCCGAGTAACTGCAAATGACATCTAGACTTAAGAGGTTTCATTGCTGGTCCTGGTTATTTATATTTCTTTCTCGTTACTGAGTAATGAAGCATCACAAGAAAATCAACGTCGTCAATAAGAAAGTTAATTCTAAACCTACTCAGATACTAAAAATGGGCTCAAAAGAAAACTAGAGAGTGAAGAGCATATATTTTCCCCCCACTCGAATTGTGCTTTTTCACCACCACCCTCCAAATCTGTCATGACTTCAATAAAGCCTCCTCCCTTCACCCCCACACTTCTTCTCCCCTGCCAAACGCACTCATGACCTCAGCTTTTGCTGGGTAGCTGGGAGGTAATTAAAATCACTGTTTATGTGGGACTCAGGAGAACTGGGGTTTAAACTGAGTGAATAAGTACAGGAGCTGCAAGGAGAAGGGGGCGTCTTGGAAGAACTGGCATGGGAGGGAACTGTCCACCAGGACTAGAGGACCTGGGATAATCCACACGGTGCTTCAGACACCTGGAGCAGGGAAGAATCTCTGGCGACGGCATCCTCCCTGGCCATCACTGGTGTGTGAAGGGTGCCAGGTAATAAATGGACATGGTAGGTTTGAACAGAGTGGGGTCAGGTGCTGCTGACTTGGGACAGTGACAAGCCACTTACAGGATCTATGCCCATTGATGGGACAGGCCCAGTCCTCCCCAGCCAGGCCCCAGGAAAGAAAGTGTCATTCCCAAACTTTTCCAGGATCAGAACCCATCTTCAGCCACAGAAGATTTCATACACTCCACACAATCAGAATTGTAGCTAATGTTTTTCAAACACCTATCATGGGCCAAGCCCCACTGCATGTTGATCCTGTGAATGTTCGTCTCACCCCTACGAGTTCAATATTCTCGTGTCATTGTACTGATGAGAAGTCCGAGGCCCAGGGAAGTTAAAGTAGCTTGTCCAAAGTCACATGGCTGGTAAGGGGGGAGCTGAGGTGTGGACCCAGGTGATCCAGCTCCACAGTCTATACTCTAGATACCTATGCTATGCTTCCTCCTGATTATAATGTACTTTTACTAAAGTACAAGTCACAAAAGGATCTATACATTTGGTAACATTTTAAAATTAATTCGTATTTGTTTATCACAATACTTTTTCATACAGTTGAAAATTGAAATGCCTGAGATGGTTGGTTCAATCTATAAAGAACACTAGAAGCAGCACATGGGTATGTGGATTCCTTATGACTTCCTCCCTGACCCTGGGAATGCCCACTCAGACCCCTTCACCTATATGCCACCATACTTTTGGATTTGGGCTATTTATTGATCTGTCTACTTGTGGTCTGAGACAGTATCTTCTTCATGATTATAACCCCCAACTCAGCACATCTTGCCCATAATAGGTACTCAGTGTTTCTAGAATGAATGAATGTATAGTTCTGTATCTACCCCTCCACCCTATTTCCATGGTATTTACAAGCACAGAGGATTTTAAAAACTTCTGGTTTAGACTGTAATCCATTGGCATACTAAGCCTTTTGAAAGAAGCAGGGCTAGAAAAGAGCTCCTCCTGGAGCCGCGAGTATAAAATTCAGAGCTGAAGGAGTCAGTTCCCCCATGCCTGGAAGTCGAAGTGTGGCCAGGGGTCCATTTCATGGGCCTCTGATTAAACAACTTCATCGGGTTGGTAATGGGCATTACAGACAGCAGGTGCTGAGTGGTCAGTGTCAGCAGACACCTTGGGTGAAGATGGCAGGGTCTTTGGCCAGCACATGGCAGAAACTGGGACCCAGTGAGAAGTACCTCCAGCAAGTCAGGGAGGACCAAGTTGGAGCAGGGGGATCAGCCACCTGGAGCTGGAGTGTGTGATCAGCCTGCCTGAGCTGCTGATCCCAACTGACTAACAGGGTTTGCTCGCTTAGGTCAAATTCTGACTGACACACAAGGGAAACCTTCCCCTCCAGTCTTCTTCCAAGAGCGTGACTCTAGGAGGAATTCACTCACTGCTAATTAGAATGAATAAGAAGAGGAAACTATGATGCTTGGTATTATGGGTATGGAATTGGGCCTTACTGGGCCACAGAGGCCCAGAAGTATGGGTCTTGGAGGTTCTGGTGGAATTAATGTTCACAGCTCTTGCATCTACCCCAAGGGGAGTGTTCTGGCATTTTAAGCAGTCCCCTTTCACTCTAAGAAGCAGCTGTAAGAAAGAAATTCCAGACTGTGCAGCCTGAGCCGAGCATGGGATAAACAAGATTTCCCCAAGGGGAGCACGCTCTGGCTTATGTCTGTTGAAAAGGACTCGTGAGAGTTGGATAGCAAATCACTGAGTTTGAGAGGGTTTGGGCACTGTTTATTTAGCCTCTTTTTATCCTGAATTGGATTTTTCTTGCAGAACTCATTTCTTCCTCTTCCTAAAAACATTTGCGGCCTGACTACAGAGTGCCCATGGTGAAGATGAAGGTGGGCGGAGGGGCACAGAGGAGGGGAGGCAGAGAATGCTCCCAGGTAGCTTGCCTTTAAGGTGGGCTTAAAGTAGAGGACTGTGCTCAGCTGCTTGCTTGGAAAAATCATTCTGCACAGACAACTCGTGCTTGTCTTCTCTGGTTTTCTGGTATCCTGGTTGCTTCTCTCTACTGCTTGTGACCTTGAAGAGCTTTTCTTTACAAAACAAGCCCTGATGCGTATTCTAAAACAGCGAAAAAAGTTCCCATCCTCCACTGCATGTTAAAACTTTAAACATCTCAAAAATGAGAAATTGATAAAAAATGGCATGGTAGTCATGTGTCAGATATACACACACAGAATCAACCTTTTGATTGCTAGGTAGCAGTAAATCAAAAGCTGATACTTCCCTCGGCCATAGATGAGGAGGTATTTGGGGACAGATAATAGCAGGTTGCTGAATTTGAAGTGCACATAAAATCCAATTGCAAATTGGCTGACCACAGAATACAACTGGATTCATTTATTTCTAATTAGAATGAATAAAAAGAGACACTGCAATATGTGAAGCTGGGCAGTATGGGTAGTGAAAGCCACTTGATGGGACGAAGCCTACTTTTCTGGTGTTTTGGAAAATCAGTTTATATAGGATCTGCCAGTATTAATGCCTTGAAATTTGTACATAATAAGAACCAAAGATATTTCTAATACAACTGCATTCCAGGAAAGCCAATCTGAAGAGTCCTTAAGGGTCCAAACCTGGAAGAGTGTGAGTTTGGCTCCCTATTAAATAATGGATCTTCTTCCCTGGCTTATATGGAAAGACATCATTCCTTCTGCCTCAAGCGCACAGCTCTGAGCTGCCCTCTGGATACTGTCAGCAGAGGCTGCTGGGATGCCCAGATGGCCCACTGGATTATCGACTAGGATTTGTTGGTACCAAGTTTTCTTTCTTGAGATGAGCTCACTATTGCTTTACTTTATTTAGAAAAGAAAGGAACAGCGAGGCTCATGTAAGCTAGGAACTCTGGCTGCAGGGAGGTGTAAGGCTAGAAGAAAGAGCCACACATAGTACACAACAAAAAATCTCTTGTGGGAATTCTTTTTTTTTATTTTTTTTATTTATTTATCCCCCCCTTGCTGCTTGTGCTGCTGTGTCCATTCGCTGCGTGTCTTCTCTGTGTCTGCTTATCTTCCCCTTGCTGTGAGGTCCCGCCACATCAGCCCACGGCGCCGCGCGAGCCGGCCTGCCCTCACAAGGAGGCCCTGGGAAGCGAACCCGGGGCCTCTCATATGGTAAACGGGTGCTCTATCCATTGCGCCACACCCGCTTCCTGCCGTGAGGTTGCTGCATCAGCCCACCGCACCGCTCAGGCCGGCCTGCCCTCACAAGGAGGCCTCGGGACAAGAACCCGGGCCTCCCATATGGTAAACGGAGGCTCTATCCACTGAGCCACACCCGCTTCCCTCTTGTGGGAATTCTTACCCATTAATCTTGGAACAGCCCTGTCCCCCACCTTTCTGGCCCGGGGTGAGATGGGAAAGTTATTTTAATCTTCACTCCCGTTTAGGGGATTGGAATGTTCCAAAGAGAAGAAGAGTTTTGCCGAGCATTTTAACAATTGATTCCAGATGGATTCTCTCCGCTTCATTTTTGAAATTGTTATCTCTAAATGTGTTCTAAAGATAGAATGTACATATTCACTGAAGATTGAAAGATGCTGAAATATTAAGCAACTCAGGACTTGCCTCACTCAGGTCTTGCTTTGGGCAAATAACTTTGAGTCTTGTTTTTTTCTTGGTGTTTCT
>JAQZBX010074250.1:0-14791 GCA_029593785.1 Cabassous unicinctus
GTTTCTAAAAGACTGACAGTATGTCTGAATGTTACTGCTTTTTCTTTGTTGTACCACATATTCATAATTTTCTAATAATGAGAAGAGTGTTTTGAATAATGTATAAAAGAGCTCCCATGATGAAGAAAATGTTCTGGAAGTAGATACAGGTGATGGTAGCACAACAATTTGAATGATCAAAATGCCACTGTGATTGTACACTTTAAAATGGCTACTGAACTTTATTTGCGGGGTAGTCCACCTCGAATCCTACTCATTATAACTAGGTATTCAGCTGTCGGTGCAACAACTGCAATGTTGAAAAGTTGCTTTTCTAGTACATATATCTCTTGTTTCCTTTTCTCATTGCATTAGACTGGTGGAGCATTCCAGCATGCTGTTAAATCATAGTGTCATAGACTTAATTTTTTCTTCGATATTTGAGAGAAATTCTCTATTCCCCTGCCACAGGAAACAAGCAGGTCATTTTGGCAGGTAAGTATTTATAATTTCCTTAATTCCTTCTTTAGTGTTTTATCTGTTATTCTCCACCCCAAATCAACTTTAGACATATAATTTCCAAAAATGGGTTCCTTTCACAGTGATTTTCAAATTTTGACATGGAGATATAACTAAGATTATGTTTGGAAGTTTAGCATTTTTTGGACATCTGTAGCAATTTGTCCCATTCTTACTTTTATGTATTTCTGTTCAATCTTTCTCAATTTTCCCATGTGAATAGACATATATTTTTCTCTACTTGTTGGCTTTTGCCAAAGAAGTAGCTGTGAGATTTCTTTTTCAGTTTTTGGATTTTTCTGTCTTTTAATTCATTAACTAAAGATTTTATCTTTACAATTTATACCTTTCTCTTTTGTCTATGTTTGTTTTGTGGAAATTTTAACAATAGCATTGTCAAACTTTTAAAGTTTTCATTTCTTAAGACTAGGATGCATATGTGTTCACTTGCATTTGAAAGATACATTCAAAGAAAATTAATCTAAAATTCAAGATTAACATTACAACTTAGACTTTTAACAATTTAGTGTAGCCTGTTGCAGAATTTTTTACCTTAGATATTGTAAAATATGGGTTTCCCTATAAATGATCTGTGTGCTAATTTAAATTCTCCATCCCTGAATATCAGACCAATTATCCATTTGTAGCAGTATATGACTGTTAGTTTTTCCCACCCAAAAGGATTTTGCATTATTTCCTTTTAGAAAGACCTTTTATTTTTTCTTCAAAGCCTGTGAAATTTTATTTATACAAAACAATATTAATTTTTATTTTAAAAGGGCTGATTTAAACTCACGTTTTTTCAGCTATTCCTGTTCCTTGAACGTGAAACTGCTTCAAACTCAGAAAGATTTAAGATAGATTATTATTAAATAAACACTCTTTGCTTTCGCCTTGCAAAAACACAAAATAGCGAAGTTCCCCATTTTATTTGTGGTAACCCAGAGTATTTTCAGTTGAGAATATTGGCAACTGCACAAAACAGGATTCTCCGATATGTCAGCACGAAGATATGAGCCATACAACTCCATTACAGAAAGTCCCCAAAGAAAATAGATTGATAAAAACAATAGAAAAATAATAAAACACAAAGCAAAATAAGAAAATGCCAGATATTTACAGTCCTCATCTGAAATGCGAATTGTGATTCTACTTTTAGTATAAAACAAAACGAGAGGCCATTTCTTGATGGGTATCACAGATAAAGCTGATGCCAACCAGTTTGTAGGAAGGTATCCATTACAAGAAGGGAGAAATGCCCAGTTAGCAACTTGCCGGAATTATAACCATGTCTTGGTCTCTCTGCAATTCTGTTACTAAAAATGACGCAAAGTAAATAAATGATCCAATGTGGTCTAACAGGAACTATTTTTTTCATCACATTTCAGAACCAACTACTTGGAGTCACAGGCACTGAGTCTGGGAAAGCAATAGTCAGCTCATGGTTTTTTGTTTAGCTTCAGATCAATCTCTTTTCAGTGAGCTGTCCTTAACTGCTGCCAATGCGCTTACTGCAGCTGCTGAAGTAAGTGAGCATTTATTGGAGAGTCGCTCAGCTTCCTTAAACTGCCGTTTTCTTTGATCAGTTTTGCTATTGGATTTTTTTCTGATTGGTCAGATATCGATCCCAGCCCGGAATAATATTGCCAAACGTTTGAGTGTCTTCCAGGTAGCTCCCTTCAAAAGCTAGATCTGTCTCTCCAAGTTTGCCAGTGTTTCCGCCAGCTCCTGCTTCGGCTTCAGGATCTCCGCAATCTCCACCCGGTGTCTGCCAAGGCACCGCCTTATTGTGCATCGCCTTTTTGGGCTGAGACGGGCGGCAAGAAGGGCCTTTTAAATCCTTAACTGAAGATGGCAACTTATTTTTATTTCATTTTCATACAATAATAGAAGGATGAAATTTTTTCCCCAAATATTTATAGCTTCATGTACATCTCCTTTGAGAGTCGCTAATATCAATGATATTTTCTCTCAAAAAAGAAAACCTTTCTGCCTTTCAGGATTAGGAAATTTGAGATTTTTTTTTTTCATTTTCATTTTTCTGCATGGTATATTTTTGCATTAAGTTTTACAATATTATGGGCCAATTTTTTATCTTTTCCTCACTTATTTCTACAAAGGCTTGATATTCAGAAAAGACTATTCTTTTTAAGACTATATCTTTATGCAGAAGTGTGTGTGTGTGTGTGTGTGTATATATATATATATATTCATTTATATTTTCTTCTAACAGCTAGTATTTCTTTTCTTCCACATTTGTTTGAAATTTATTTGGGAATACAGAGTTACAGTACAAATTTATGTTTTTCTAAATAGCTAATAAGTTGTTGAACACTTTTTCATAAGTTTTAAAGAAACCTCCCTAAGATAACTAGAAATTAATATATTCAAGTTAACGTGGCATAAAATAATACATCCTAAATCATGATAGGCATCAAATTTAAAATTCTACGGTTATTTCTTTTAAAATCTTAAGGTAAAACATCACTGGCACACTTTCCATTGTTCTTGAAATTGTATGGAATTTCAAACCAATGCTGTAAGATCTAAAAGAAGAATGGCTATTATGAATTATATGGAAAATATGTTATTTATAAATTATTTTGAGAAAGTAGATGGATTTGAGAAAAATGGTTGAAATAATAAGAAACTCCAGAAAGCTAACATGACATGATAAACACCAAAAAAATACAAATATTTTCTAATCTATTTGCAATATCATGGACATAATGGAGGGAAGAATCTCATCATTAATGACATTAATTCTAAAATACTGTAAACAGGAAATGAGCATGATATTCATAAACAACATTGCAAGAATGTTTACAAAAATTGCATTTAGATATCTAGAGTAAATTTTCTGTTACTGGAATAGGACCATGAACTTAAGAAAAATGTCTCCTCTTTAAAATTAATCTACATCTTTAATGGAATCCTCATTAAAATACACCAACGTTTTCCTTGCATATGGCTAGATGATTCTGAATTCATCTAGTAGCATAAGCTGGCACCAGGAATGAAATTATGATAGAATACTAGGTTACATTCTTTCTTCAACATTTAAATATTTTATAAAGATAGATAATTAAAATAAGGACCAAAATATTTGACAGTTGCTCAGTATAAAAGCATAAAAATCATGAAACTGATAATCATGCTTAAGACGTGATCAAAGAAACACCAGAAATTTAATTACTGAGCAAAAGATTTTTATAAATAGATCAAAGAGAAAATATACTAATGCAAAATAGAGAAAACTTCATGTACAAGGGAGTATATGGGAGTATAAGTATATGGGAACTCTATAAGTATATGAGAACTCTATACTTTCTGCATGATTTTCTGTAAACCTAAGACTGTGGTCATAAAGATTTTTAATTAAATTTAAACAAATCATTACATATCATTATGAAAACTTTGAGGAAATGGCTAAAAACAGGTGGTTCATAAAGAGACTATGCCACTTCCATATGGTAGAATATTTTTAATCTGTTGACCATTAAACTGTATTGGAAAATGTTAATTCGATATTCTTATGTGAAAAGAGGACAGTCTTTATTTGGTCCTCATTTCTGTTGAATTTTTATCAGAAAAACTGTCATATAAATGAAATGTAAATAATGATTATTATAATATTTATTAATTTTTTAGCCATAGGATTGGGAAAAACCCTAGAAAATGTAAAATGCATAAATGTCTCAAAAGTAGAACAAAAAAAGAAATATAAAATAATTGAAAAATCCTCCCTTGAGTTGGGAAATTTCTGTCCCATATCATTGAACTGTAAGGCCAAGAGCAGCCACATTTTATTGTGGAAAGGGGAGATAATGTTGGGGTTCTAAGCAAACATTATAACATTGAATTCCAGGTAGCAAAATTAACCACCATTGTCAGCAAAGAGAAACAATTATTAAACAAAATATATGTCATCATGCACTACTGAGTTTCGAATATTGCTGTCATGCTGGAGAATGCCAATTTGAAATGATTGTTTTCTTCCTTTTTTCCTCTTATCAGGGCAAACCAGGCATCCCATGGAAATAGGAAGCCGAAAGGAGTTGTAAACTTTCTCCTTCTGGGATTTGCAGAGGAACAGGTCCTGCAGCCTCACCTCTTTGGACTGTTCATGTCCATGTACTTGCCACCCTCACTGGGAACCTACTAGTCAGCTTGCCCATCACCTCAGACTCCCACCTCTACATGCCCATGTACTTCTTCCTCTACAACCTGTCCTTGGGTGACATTGGTTTCACCTCAAACAGCATCCCAAAAATGCTGCTGAGCATCCAGACACAGAACAAAATTATCATCCATGCAGTCTGCTTCACCCAGAAATTTTGTTTCTTTGTATTTGTATGCCTGGGCAGTTTTCTCCTGACCATGATGGTCTATGAGTACTTCATGGCTGTCTGTCACCCCCTGCACTACACAGTAATCATCAACCCCCGGCTGTGTCCTGCTGGTTTTGGTGTCCTGGTCTCTCACTGTCTCACTGTTTCTGCTTGAGACCTATCCCATCCTAAGACTTTCCTTCTGCAGAAACAGAAATCCCACACTTTCATTGTGACCTTCCCCAAGTCCTGAAGCTCACCTGTTCTGACAGCCATATCAATAACATATTAGTGTATTTTGGGGCTACTGTTACAGGTGTTTCTACTCTCACTGGGATACTCTTCTATTCTCAGATTGTCTCCTTCATTCTGAGAATTTCATCAACTGGTGGTAAGTATAAAGCCTTTTCTACCTGCAGGTCTCATCTGTCAGTGGTCTCCTTGTTCTATGGCACAGGCACTGGCATCTATCAGAGCTCTGCAGTCACTTTTCCCTCTGGGGTAATTCTGGGGGACTCAGTGATATATGCTTTGGTCACCCCATGCTTAACAACTTCATTTACAGCCTTAAAAACAAGGACATGAAGGGGGTCCTGGGGAGGCTCCTTGGTTGGGTGATGGGGCTATTGGAGAACTGTCATAAGTAGAGCTCAAAATACTGAGGAGCAATATCTTGTGGTAGGTGGAAGTTTATTAAACCTTACACCTAAAGAGCAAGCAACAAAAGAAGAATGGATAAATGGGAGCACCTCAGATTTATACACTTTTGTGCTTCAAAGGACTTTGTCAAGAAGATGAAAATGCAGCTTATTCAATGGAAGAAAATATTTGGAAACCGCATATCTGAGAAGGGACTTATTTCTGTGTTATATAAAGAGATCTTACAACTCAACAATAAAAGAACAAGCAATCCAATTTATAAAATGTGCAAAAGACTTAGACATTTTTTCCAAAGAGGAAATACAAATGGTGATAAACACATGAAAAAAAAAAATGTTAATACAGCTAATGGGAAAGGCAAATCAAAACTATCCATGTCTCAATAAGATCTCATTGACTGTTGCAGTAAACAGGGTCTCAAACAGCAGGGTTCCTGAGGACTTTAGAGACATCTAGACACTATAGGCAGGGCATATAATCTCAGGAATTCAGCTGCCTGTCAGTGACTTTCATTTTGGAATATATGTTCCCAATGTAACAGAGTGAGACTTATTTATAATTTACCTTCCCATGGCTTTTCTGACCCTTTTATTTGAACTTATAATTATCACTATATTTGTTAAATATATGTCCCAGAGATTTAAATCTTTGGTCTGTTCATATGCTGGTTGAGCCATGAATCTCTAGCAGAGTTGCAATACCTACTCACCAAATCATTAGACTCACCCAGGAAACTAACAAAAGCATGATATGGACAATGCCCATCCCAGGAAGCAGAGAGTGTTTTGAACTGCAAGCAATACAGTTCCATCCATCTGTCCCATTGGATCTAAGCCCTCTCTCAATTGGAGACAGTGTAGGCATCACCATCCCAAATTCCTCAAGATTGAGGAACGAACAAGCATAAAGTGTAAAAGCAACTATAGACTAAAATAGACATAATTATTCTAGAAATGGAAGGACTTGTATCATTGATATAATGGCAGTGGCCACCAGAGTTTCTAAGGGATGGGAGAGAGGGAAGAATAGGTACAACATGGGGACATTTTGATGACATTGGAATTGTCCTGCATGACATTGCAAAAACAGATACAGGACATTATGCATTTTGTCAAAACCTGTAAAATTGTGCAGGGCAAAGTGTACTCTACAATGTAAACTATAGTCCTGGGCTTAAACCTCTGGGAAATGTATTTACTAGGTATTGTGCTAATTATGGGATCAAAGAAAAGGGGCTGAAGAACTATGTGTAAGAAAATTATAAACGAGTCTAACTCTAATACACTGGGGAGATAGGTTATCATATATTCCAAGATAAGTCCCACAAAAGGGATGCTGAATTAGAGCCCCCCCCCCCCTTTTTTAATACACTACTGAGAATACAGGACTTTCTTCTGCAACTTTGCTAATTATTCCTTGTCAATCTTGTAACTTTTTTTGTCCTTCATTTCTTCCATCAATTCCTACTTTTCTATTTATTTGATTTTTTGCATTGTGCATAATTGAGTGCCTTCTCTTTATTATCTGTATATATTTTGCATCTAATTTCCTTATGGTTACCAAGGGCTTAAAATTTAACATTCTAAATATATATGACAATCATATTTGATTTGTTACCAATCTGAATTCAATAGAATACATATATAATTTTTCTATACTCCTCTGCCATCATCTTTTTTTTGCCCTTGTTATCACTTATATCATTGTACATTTTATATCCAAAAACATAGATTTGTCATTAATTTTTATACATGTACATTTTATCACCTGTGGGAAGTAAGAAGTGGAATTACATACCAAAGAATACATTGCAATAATTCTGGCATTTATAATTAGGCAAATGGTTACCTTTACCATCTGTCTTTATTTCTTTATTCTCTTTTGAACCACTGTCTATTGTCCTCTCCTTTCAGTCTGGAGAACTCCTTTTAGCACTACTTGTAAAGTGAGCCTATTGGTGATGAATTTCCTCAGCTTTGGTTTATCTGGGCCTAATTTAATCTCTTCCTTATTTTTAATGCAAAGTCTCACCATATATATTATTTTTGCTTGGCAGTTGTTTCTTTCAGCACATTAAGTATTTCAACCCACTGCCTTCTTGCCCCCATAGCTTCTGATGAGATATTGACACTCAATTTAATTGTGACTTCCTTGTAAATAACATTTTGCTTTTCTCTTGCAGCTCTCATCTCTCTCTTTGTCCTTTTGCATTTGACATTGTGCTCAATATATGATGGGATTTATTTTCCTTCATGTTTATCCAGATGGTGTTCTCTGGCATTCTTGGAAGTATATTACCATGTTTTTTTCTACATTCGTAAAGTTCTCTGTCATTATTTCTTTGATTACTCCTTTTACCACTTTTTCTCTTTCATCTCCTTCTGAGACTCCCATAATGCATGTATTAATATGTTTGATGGTGCCACAGAGGTCTCTTAAACTATTTGATCATTTTATATTTCTTTTACTTTTTGTTTCTCAGCCTGACTCATTTCAATGGTACTGTCATCAAGGCCACTAATTCTTTCTTCAACCAATTCCAATCTGCTGTTGAAACCCTCCTAGAAATTTTTTCATTTCAGTTATTGTATTCTTCATCTCCAGTAGATCTGTGTATTTGGTTCCTTTTTAGAATTGTTATCTCAACTATGATTCTCATATTGCTCATGTTTTCCTGGTAACTATTTTCATTCATCTCCTTTAGTATACTTTAGGTCATTTTTTAAAGGCTTTGTTTGATTTGTCCACATTCTGGGCTTTTTCACTGATGAATTTGTATTTTTGTGCTCTTCCTTTGGATGGTCCATACTTTACTTTTTTCTTTTTATTGTTCTGTTTCACACTATATATTTAAATATTTTAAAATGTTAAATCTTGGATTTTTTCCTTGAGCTGTCCATTTCTTGATTTTCTATCTCGCTGGTAAGACAGAGATGGTCTTCTTGTGCTTTAGTCCTCCTTTCAGGATGATCTGCCCAAAGCAAATGCAGTGTGCAGGGTTTTCCCTGTCTTTCTTGGCCACTGCCTTATCCTGGGCTTTTGTTTTTTAGTTGCTTTGGAGCTTTCCTGTTTACAGGAGTTTGGTTGTCCCCTCTGTTTCTGAGAAGATCGATGTCCTTCTCCCGGGTGTTGAAGCTGGCAAGCCTTTGCCTCTGAATATCTGCCTTTATAGTTTTTTATACTTCTTTCATATCTTTATTTTTTTTTGCCTGGGGAGCAAATTCTGGGAGATGAGGCATGTTGGCGAGGGATTTTCCAAGTCAATCTTTCCCAGCTCACAGAGGCTCATGGAGGGGGTGCAGATGAGCTACAAAGTGGCCTGGGGTGGCGCTCAGAAAATGTGCCAAGGGCTTCTTCCATGGCTCCCCAAAGCAGAACTTTCTTGGCCAGCTGAGCAACACAGTCCTTCAACTCACTTTCCACCAAAACCTTGAAGAAGTGTAGTATCTTTAAGTTTCCTCCACTGTGGCCTTTTTCCTGGGCAGTTTGAAACAATGGCTATCCTCAGTCCTGGGTCCCCATCAATCCATAATCACTAATCAAAAGCCATGATCAATGATCAGCATGCTATCCCTGGTCTTAGGGAAAAATATTTTTCATGCCATTTTCTGTCATCAATGATTGGTCCCCATGCTTTAAGAATGAGATATTGTCACCAGTATCCTCTGAGTGAACAGAGCAATTTACTGTTCTTTACTGTAATTTATCTCTTTCTTCCTCTTCTTCATCCCTTGTTCATGTACAGTGTTCTATTCGTCTCCAGAGTTTCAAAACAGTTGCTTCCCACAGTTCCTGTCTATTTAATAGTGTTCTGTTGGAAATACTGCATTCTGGAGCTCTTTACTCCACCATCTTCCCACAATCACTATCTGTTCTTAAAACTCCTTTGATACCATTTCTTATCACTCTCCCTCTTCCTCTCTACCTTCACCACATTGGTTTCCTCATTTACATTGAAGATCTAAAACAATGCCTTTCCTAGTTCCTGTGTCTTAGACATTCTCTTAGCTGGTTATATGCTTCTCCAGGTTTTCTTGTGGCTCCAGACTTCACATCAGAGAGGACTCTGTTAAAATGTCATCTTGTCTTCTGGACTTACCTGAACAACAGCAAAAAAATAGAACCACCATTTTCATTATCTCCTTTTTAACAACGTTTGTTTTCCTTTGCTATAAAAGCCACCCATTGACAAGTTATAAGATTCTTATCTATTTAATACATTCTTTCTCTATCATCAGATTTTGGGTTTTATGTGTCCTAGCACTGTGTTCCTATTGCCTCAAATATGCCTGAACAATATAAATACTTCTAATGAATGAACTGATATTTTCCAAAAGTTGTAAAATGAATGACTTCTTGAAGAAAAAGCAGAGTGGGAAAAGAAATGTTAATCAGAGTTGGCACTAGAAGTCCCCAAAGACCAGATGTATGAAAAATATATAGAAATTAATTTCCTGGATAAAATTTAGAAACTATAACATTGCCACTAGACTTAGTAATGGCAGGTGGCAGTTTGAACCTGGGTGGATTCCTTGAGTTCATGTCCTTAGAGTTAATCCATTCCTGTGCATGTAAACCTATTGTAGATGTGACCATTTGATTGCATTCAGGTAAGGAACTTTTTTTTTTATTAGATTACTTCTTTAGGGTAAGACCCAGGGTGAGTGTTAACTCTTTTACTGGAGAACTTAAAAATGGAAGAAACATGTGGAGACACACAGAAAGAAGGCCATAGAGACTGAGAGAAGAAACCCTGGAACTCAGAGAGGAATTTTGGAGAGAGGAAGCCAAGGATGGAGAATTCAGAAGCTGATGCAATGAGCATTGGAAGACTTCTTCTTGGCTGTGATGACCTATGACTGCTTCATGGCCATCTATCACTCCCTGCACTGCACTACATGGTCCTCATGAAACCCCAGCTCTGTGGACTGATACTTCTGGGATTGTGCATCATGAATGCCCTGAATTCCCTGTTACAAAGCTCAGTAGCATTGCAACTCTTCTTTTTTCAGCTTGGAAATCCCACTCTTTTTCTGGGAACTAAATCAGATGGCCCAACTTGCCTATTCTGATGCCTTCATCAATGACATGATGACATATTTTGCAGCTGGATTGCTGTATGTGATTCTCCTTACTGGGATTCTTTTCTCTTGTTTGAAGATTGTTTCATCCATACATCCAATCTCATCAGCTAAGGTGAAATATAAAGCACTTTTCACCTGTGCTTCTCATCTCACAGTGCTTCACACAACACATATCCAAGTGCATCAATCTCAGTGATGTATGCTATGGTTACTCCCATGCTGAACACATTTATCTACAGTCTGTGGAATAAAGACATAAAGAGGGCATTGAAAAAATTCTTTGGAAGGAAGCCAAGCCATAAAAAAACATCATTTTTCCTGGGATTGGAGAATTGCCTGTGATTTCAGGGTTCAAAGACAAATCTAAAAGTTATGATTCTTTGATCAAAACATGCAAGTAAGAAGTATCTTTCTATATTTATTTCATAGAATTTTAATTTGTTTGATTTTAAACAATTTCTATATTAAAATTTCCTTGTCTTTTACAAAATCAATAGTTTTCCCCTTTGCCCACTTTCCCACTTTTCCAATGTTATTCTCAATCTTGGATGAGAAATAATTTGCAAGGGCCTCCATCCTACAAGCTGCATGGATTTCTTGAGGTTTAATTTTTACTCAATTGACGTTTATTATCACAAGCATTCTATCCATTGTTTTACTGATTGGTAATGAGTTGTCCTGCTCCTATGGAAAAAAGTACACATGTCATCTAAGTCTATTTATATAATTTTAATGTAAAGGAAAGCATGTCAGTGAAGAATTTCACTTTTGTGCCTGTCATCCCATTCTCTATATGAACCTTAAGAGAACTTTCTAATAATGCCAACATTCCCATATTTGTGAATCTTATACCCGGTCATCTGGTTTTATACTCTTTACTAGTATCTGTTCTCCTGTTCAGATCAATGCCCACAGTGCTTTTCATGGATTATCTCTGGTGTAGGGTACTAAAGCAAATTGTGATTACCAAGTACACACCTTTGAAGTGGAGTCTACTATATACATATTATGTGATATGGCCAAAGCATCACAGATAATCTTAAATATGTAGAAGGAAAATTTTCAATCATGCATTGTTTTACTCTAGAGAGATTTCATTTTGATTATGTATTTGTACTCATTGAAGTATGGCATCCTTGTGCCCATATGTAGGGGATTATGTTCTTTGGGGTGCAGGACTGTGTTGCTTATTCTATATTATTTTATTGGATTATATTCTTACTTCAGCATGAAATTTCCCATGATGCCTACAAATATGACTCATTTTATTCCTCTAAACAAAATATCTGCCTTTTTATTAAATATCATGAATACACTAAAGGGTAGGTGAAAGAACAGACCATGTATTTACTCTACCATAACTTTATTTCACTTAATGTCAAAATTATCATCAATCTTCATGATCAAAGGAGGAATGACATGAGAGTTTTTATTCTTGTCCACAAATATCTCTGGTAATGGAGAGTTCTGATTCAAGGTCACAAATTATGCATGCACAAAGATGTATGTCCTTCAAATTCTTCTATTTATCTGGAAGGAACATTTTTGTGGCCCTTCTATGAACAGTTATCTGAAGTAAACTTTGGTAACTGGTGGTCTTCAATGCTGTCTTCAAATATCTAAAGGAATGTGAATAATAAGAAGCAGCAGACTTTCCTGAATACTCTCATCATACCTGTTTATGTTGATTTTGGTGTCAGTTACTGCATAACAAGATATCCCCCACAATGGCTTATGATAATAGCTTTATTACTTTATGATAATCTATGTTATGGAGTTATTTTAATCTTTCTGGCTTCTCATATATCTTTGGTCATTTGTGAATCATCTATGACTACGTTGATCTTCTTGCTTAGGCTCTCATTATTGGATCAATTGGCTGTAGGCTGGGCTGGGGTGACATTAATTGGGACAATTTTCCTCTTCTCCATATGTCCTTTCATCTTCCAGCAAACTTTCTTGGACTTGACCACATAGCTGAGGCAGGATTCAATGAGGGAGCAGCAGAAACACAATAAGGCCTCCTGAGGCCCACTGGCATTTCCACCATATTCTGTTGAACAAATGAAATAAAGATCATCACTCCCACACTGATTCAAAGTTGGAGAAAGAGATTCTACCTATTTATGGGTGGAGTGGTATGGTAACATTGCAAAAGATATGCAACCAGAGAAAGTTTGAAGACTGATGCCTCTGTTCAGTCTGTCAGAAGTATAAGTTTCAGTAAAATTAAGTTATATTATGATATTTCAAGGTCTATGTCTTGAAGACTGACTTTTCTCAAATCTTCACTCAGCAGTTGAATGGACTTTTTGAAGAAAAATGTCAGAGGTAAAGTATAAGTTTAAGGAAAAGCTATGGGAATTCTACTCCAGAAAGTCAAAGTTCTCCAGATGCGAATGTTATCTATCTGTCCCTCATCTCTGGATCACCATTCTTAGACTAAGATAAAATATCTTCTTTTTCTTTCCAAACAAGTCACTGTATCCAGGAAATTCATCTCTGACTCATTGATTACCAGAACTGGAAACGTCTTTCTTCTCTGCTGTTATCTTGATGTGTTCAGGTCTTATAGACTTTCCTTTGATTCACTTGCTCTTTAATATGTTCTTTAATTTTTCCATTCTAATACTCATAGGTAGGAGTATTGGCTCTTTCTTGTAGATGAATGATTTCAAATGCATTTAGACAAAGAGAAGCAGCAATTGGAGAAAGAAGGATTTTTGAGGCATTAGGTCTGTTGTTTTGGAAAGTGAGATTTGGCCTTCTCTTTATGAAATTGTGTAATAAGCTGTGATGACCACAACACTGTGAAATTTTTCTTGAGTGAAAATAGATATATTAATGAATCAGAATAATCACAAACAAATCCATTAAAATGATGAACAATTACAAAATGATGTTATAACCAATGAGGAAATGAAGGACTATGAAATAAATTGTGCTAGGATACTTAATTACCTGTTGAAAGCAATAACAGTTAATATTCCTATATCAACACTAGTTACATTGATAATTGCAGTTGGAGGAAGTATCTAAAAGGGCATAATATTTAAGAACAAATATTGATTACATTTCTGAGCATAAACTGGGATGTATGAAACACAAAAGAAAAACTGGAAAAATAATTAATGAACTCAAATGCATTAAGAACCTGCATATCAAAACATTCATAGAAAATAAATGACAAATTAAAAAGTAAGGAAATACCTCAAACAAACTCTACATTATAAAATACAATGCTGTAGACATGAAAAGTTGTGTTACAACAACTACATTTAAGGAGACATTATGAAAAGAAGGGAGCCAATGTTTCTAAAAGAATAAACACAAATAATTCAAAGGAGAATTAACAGTAATCCTTCTCAAACTCTTCTGGAATATTGAAGAGGAGGGAATTCTTCCTAACTCATTGTATGAAACTAATAATACCTTAACATCAAAGTCAGATAAAGTCATCAAAAGAAAAGAAAACCACAGCTAATTTCTTTCATGAATAGAGATGCAAAAACTCTCAAAAGATGAGCAAAATGAATCCAGGAAATGAAGTTCTATATTGTGACCAAGTGAGATTATCACAGGAATGCAAGGGTAGTTCAACATGGGAAAATCAATCAATGTAATGTGCCACATGAAGGAGAAATTCACATAATCATCTCAACTAATAAGAAAAAGCATTTGACAAAGTACAGGCCCCTTTCTTGAAAAACCACATAGAATACTGTGAATTGAAGGGAACTTGCTCAACACAATAAAGGGACTATATGAAAAACTCACAGATAATCTACTCAGTCATGAAAGAATAAAACTTTTTCCCTGAGGTTAAAAGCAACACAAAGGTGCCTGGCTTCACTATGTTATTCAACATTGTACTGCAAGTTCAAGACAGAGCAATTAGACCAAACAAAATAAAACACATAAAAAATGAACTAAAGTCATTCAAATTGGAAAAGAAGAGTTAAAACTATCTCTCTTCACATATTATATGATATTTTATATAGAATATCCAAATAAATATATATAAAAACCTGCTAGAACTAATGAACAAATTCAGCAAAGATGTAGGTTGCAAGAGTAACACAAAATTTAGTTGCCTTCATACTCATGGCAAAAAACATTCCAAATTGAAATTAATTATAACTCTGTTCACAATAGTCTCAACAGAATAAAATACCTAGGAATCAATATAATCAGAGCTGAAGTGCTTGTAGATGGAAA
>JAQZBX010074251.1:0-14778 GCA_029593785.1 Cabassous unicinctus
TACCCAGGACCTCGTACACAGGAAGCAGGCGCTCAACCCACTCCCCAATGAGAGTTGGGGTGTTTTTGTTTGTTTTGTTTTTCATGAGGTACCAGGGATCAAATTCGGGACCTCGTACATGGGAAGTAGGTACTCAACCACTTGAGCTACATCCGCTCCCTCAGGTTACTTTCTACTCCAAACCAATAACAACTCACTGACATTAAATAGACTTCATTTAATTTTACTGTAAGTGTAGATGAGTCAACACTTCCTACCAAGTATTCCTGAGTAATTCACAGTACTTTAAGTTAGCAAAGCCATTCACCTACTCTATGCATTCTCCCAATACTTCAGTGTGATAGATTACTGTAATCATCTCCTTGGATAGATGGAAATCTGAGAGAAAGTAGCTTACATAAGAAAACAATAATAGAAATACCATACAGTCCTCAGTCCTCATATGGCCCATCTAACCCAGGACTATTTACAGAAAAAGAAAGTTTTCCTACACAATATGATTTCAAAAGGATCAGGAATGTTCCTCCAAGTCAAGTCCTCCATAGTTATTTCTAAAAAATTAAACAAACATTATATAGCAGTATTAACAGAATGGTGAAAATCTCATATATAATACTAATTAATGAAACTTTTTCCCTAATATTCCAGTGTTCTCTTCAAGCCCTTGCCACATTAATTTGTAATTTTATATAGTTGATATTATAATTTTTATTTTCTAATTTTTTATAAGTATTTCCATGTTGTTCTTAAGAATCATTCCATAGTCTTTTTGCTAAGTGGACACATCAAGATTTACCTGAATAATTTTATAGTGCAGTGGTTCTCAACCAGGGATGATTTTGTCCCTTAAGAGACATCTGGCAATGTCTGGAGATATTTTTGGTTGTCACAAGTTGGTGAGGGTGCTCCTGGCATTTAGTGGGTAGAGGCCAGGAACACTGATAAACATCCTACAAGGCACAGGACAAGTCCCCAAACAAAGAATTTTCTAGCCTAACATGTCAATAGAGCCAAAGGTTGAGAAACCCTGTTCTAGTGTCTGACACTAGACTGCTTCCAATTTTTTACTTTCATAAGAATGTTACTATGAACATTTTAGCACTTATATATATAAAATATTTTCTTCATTTTGATTTTTCTAGGAGGATAAACAATTTGAGTTCTTGAGGCACTGTCTTATTTTTTCCTTCATAAATGTATTTAGCCTTAAATTCATTAACTTACTTTTACATACCTAATATATATACCCTAGGTACAGCGTTGGGGGCAATAGAGAGTTACTGCCTTCAAAGGAGCGCAGCCTTGACCCAGCAGTATTTTCATATCCTCTACCACCTCTTAGGAAAACAAATTCCATATATTTACCATCCACTGGGTTAGGCAATTTTCCCTTGTATTTGTCACTTTCCCACTCAAAAATCACTGAGACCCTGTAAAATAAGTTCAAACCACGTAACATCATCAAGGCCAATCTGCCTTTTCACATGGAATGTCTAGGGAGAGATTATATGGAATATACATGACACTTCAAAAAAAAAAGAACACGTAGTCCTGAGAACTAGTGCTTTTGTTCTAACCAGTGATTCTCAACCAGAGCTGCACCACCTCCAGAGGGAGTCTGGAAACGTGTGCTTTTTGTGGCTGTCTCAGTTGAATGGAGAACACTACTAGCATTAGGGGGGAGGGGCCAGGGAAGCAAAACATGCTGCAGGGGTGGGACAGGCCTGCACAAGGAAGCATGGCCAGTAGTGCCCCACTGAGAAGCACTGTGGCTCTCAACACTCCTTTACTCTAGAAGTAAAGGTCCTGTTAGGCACAGAAGGCTACTCTGAATTCTAATGGCAATCAAACTTTAAAACTAGGTACACAACTGCTTTAATAGTCACCACGCCTTCATCCTTTTCTTCTAGAATTTCCCTCTTCCTATTTTATGAAGAATTAGACAAACAAAAGCGAACACATCAGAGAAAGCAATTAGTCATTGTACAAATAACATTATCTGTAGTACTATTCTACAAATGACTTAAAGTAAGATAGACTGCTTGACAATTTCTATTGTTGATATAGTTTTGATGAAACAAGGGGCAGGAAATAAAACTTTAAATGGAATGGGGAAAAGAAAGAAAAAATTACCATCAATTTCAACCTGTTTCTGAGTTGTCAAAACAGAAAACTGAAATCACATCAAAGCCTTTTGCAATCTACAATGTACAATTTATAAATGTACTCACACATCTGGATAGGTGGGTGGGCATTTAACCCTCAAATCCACTTTCACATATACTTCTTCACCAGCCAGGCCCTGAGGGTACAGAACTAAATTGATTTCAGGGGGCTTTTTAACCTAAAAGAGAAAAAGAAAATAACTTTTTTTTTTCCCTAGATGCCAATTAATAAAGATTAGGATGATAATCATCTTAGTTCAAAAGTTCTATTTTTTTAAATAGTATATATAATTATATTCTATATAGGTGTTTGGCCATATTTTCTTAAAGCATGGCTTAAAAACAAAACCTGTGCCAGAAAGAATGCATTTTCCTTGTCAAATTGTCTAAGGAATGAACCAAAATGTTGTGCTTAGCTTCCACTGAGTGTTGACCATGTGTTGGGTGCTATCCTAGATGCTGCGGGAATGGGGGTAAATCAAGGCAGACATGGTCTCAACCAGCTGATACAAACTCAGAAGACAAATACATAATTTGAAATAGTGACGACTGGTGTAAAGAAAATAAAGTAGGGTAATGGGATAGTGGCGAGGGACAAGATATTTTAGAAGGCAGACCAGGAAAGCCCTCTCTAAGGAGGGAATATTTGAATTGAGACCTGAATATTTAGATTCTAACAAATGAAAACTCTTGACATGGAAAAATTTCATAACTCTTCTACAATTGTATATGCTTTCAGTAAACTGCTTTTTATCAAATAACAAATACTCTATTGTCTTTTAATTTATTTATATGCACTTTTTTCCAAAAAGGATTTGAGGCAGTTTACATGATATACACAAAATGAAAACTTGGGAAGCCGGATTAGTCAGGGTTCTCTAGGGAAAAAGAATTAACAGAAGATATCTTTAAATAGTGTGAGATTTTATAAAATTCTTTCACGTGACCGTGGGGATGCACAAGTCCAGATTCCATGGGCAGGTTGCAAACCAGGGGCTCTGACGAAAGTCTGATTAAGGTCCTTTATGAGTTCCTGGGAGATGATAGCTGTCCAAAGACAAGCTGGGAAATTCTCTCTGAATGCTGAAATCACTTCCCCTTTTAAGGCATTCAACTGATTGAATAAAATGTCACTCATTGCTGACGGCAATCTCCCTGGTTGATCGTAGATGTAATCAACCATGTACGCAGTAAACTCACTGATGACTAAAGTCCATAAATGTCCCTGTATTACAATTAGCCCAGTGGTTGCTTGACCAAACAACTGGGCACCATTACCTGGCTGAGTTGACACATTAGCCTAACCATCACAGTCCACCACTTGTCAACTTGGCAACCATACACATTACCTTAAACCATACTTAGTCTCTAATAAAAACAATAATAGACATGCATATACATATTTCCGCCTAAGAAATGTTCAACTGTCCTGCATACAACCAAAAACACATTAATTCCCTATAGAATAGGGTGCAAGTCCTTGGGTAATATTCACTCTTAAACTTGACACCCTTAAATAGGATGACATGAAACTAATACAACTTGTCATATGATAAGAGAAAGGGTTAGGGAAGAAAACAAAGATATTCCTTTTACGTACATATACAATCATACTCATAACAAAACAAGGAAGAAAGATTCAAGACTATTACAGTCCTCATTTCTGAAATTGGCCATGTGGCCAAAGTTCATGTTTATTACTACCTTCTTTCACTACCCATTCCATGTTCCCATTACCCTCAGCAAGTACCTCAGCTGGCCATGCTTGCCTGGTGGGGTGACCCAAACTTTCATTCCTGAAGATTTTGGGCCATTGTTGGTCCTACTTGGATTGGGTTGTTTCAATTTTCCATTGACTTTAATCACTGGGCATGGCAGTACTAAGAGATGCCCTAGAGGATCTCTTGTATTCCAGGCAAACTCTTCTTTACCCCATTATGTAGCTGCAGTCCTATTTCCCCTTGAGAGTCAGGATCAATCACCCTAGTCAGTATTGTAATTACCTTCTTTGCCTGTTGATTCAGAGGTAAGAGGAGCCTAAAGTGGCCAGGTAGCAGTCTTAACTTTCAGTTCAATGGAATCATTATTGTGTTTCCTGGTAGCAGCACTCCTCCTTTTGGAACTAAGACCTGTAGACCAGCAGAGCTTAAGGTTGCAGGAACAGGAAGCAAAAATTTTCCTAGTGGATCAATAGGGGTAATAATGAGTGTTGACACCCCCATTTCCACCCCTTGATTCCCGGACCCATGAATCCTGGCTATGGAAGAAAGAGCACTATAGAGTACACACTGATTTAGAGCATACACAGCCTCCTGGAGAACATTGCCCCAGCCCTGTAAGGTACTGCCATCTACTTGGTGCCATAATTGAGTCTTCAAAAGATCATTCCACTGTTCTATCAATCCAGCTGCTTCAGGATAATGGGGAACATGGTAAGACCAGTGAATTCCATGGGCATGTGCCCATTCCCGCACAACATTTGCTGTGAAATGGGTTCCTTGATCAAAAGCAATGCTATGTGGAATGCCATGGCGGTGGATAAGACATTCGGTAAGTCCACAGATGGTAGTTTTGGAAGAAGCTTTGCATGCAGGGGACGCAAACCCATATCTGGAGTATGTGCCTATTCCAGTTAAAACAAATCGCTGCCCCTTCCACGATGGAAGTGGTCCTATATAATCAACCTGCCACCAGGTGGCAGGCTGAGTGTGAGTCTCTGCTGCTGGCAGATTGGCACTCAGCAGTAGCTGTAGCCAAGTCATCTTGGTAAGAAGTCCAAGTTGCTGAGCCCATGCATAACCTCCATCCCTACCTCCATGGCTACTTTTTTCATGAGCCCATTGGGCAATGACAGGAGTGGCTGGGGAAAGAGGCTAAGCGTTAGCCACAGAGCGGGTCATCTTATCCGCTTGATTATTAAAATCTTCCTCTGGTGAAGTCATCCTCTGGTGAGCATTCATGTGGGACACAAATATTTTCAAGTTTTTTTGCCCACTCAGAAAGGTCTGTCCACATAGCTGTTCCCCAGATCTCTTTGTCACCAGTTTTCCAATCATGTTCCTTCCAAGTCCCTGACCATCCAGCCAAACTATTATTGGCAACAGCCCATGAATCAGTGTACAAATGCACCTCTGGCCATTTCTTCTTCTAAGCAAAATGAACAACCAGGTGCACTCCTTGAAGTTCTGCGCTCACTGGGAGGATGTGCCCTCACCACTGTCCTTCAGGGATGTCCCATAAAGGGGCTGCAGTGCTGCAGTGCTGCAGCTGTCCACTTTCGGGTGGTACCTGAATATTGTGCAGAACCATCTGCAAACCAGGCCTGAGTTTTCCTTTCCTCAGTCAACTGATTGTAACGGACCCCCCAAGAGGCCAAAACTGTGGGCTGGGAAAGAAAAGGTAACATGGCAGGGGTTGGAAGGCAGATTCCTCAGGGCAGGGTAGAGGTTGGGCAGTGTATGCTGGAGTTTGGCTGGTACCTGCCTCAGGGCTGGGAGGAGGTTCACACTCCCTGGGGCAGGGTAGTGAGGGCAGGCCATCACTAGTTTATCTGGCAAAGTCTCAGCAGAATTTAGGGTTCCTATGTTCTCACCAATATTATTATCATCCCATATGTCTCCATCCCAATCCTCAGGGTTCCACTCCTTTCCAATCAATGCCTTCACTATAAAAGCAGACCTGGCGAGGTTGAGATTTTAGTTTCCTTTGTGACTCTACTACTCGTACAATGAGAGTCTGAATCTGGTTTTCAGAGATCTCAAGTCTGTGGCTGCAGGAAACAAGATTTTGTTTCAGAGCACACGCAGAAACTTTCATATCATTTGTGTATCTTTAAGTTGCAAATTTGAAGCCTTTAGCTCATCTCTTTCTTTAGTAACTGTATCCAGAGTAACTAGGAGAATCTAGCCAACATCATTGTAACTTTTGACTCCACAGAACTCTGTTAAGGTGTTGAAAACACTCTCACCCAGGTTCTTACCTCTTATAAGGGCAGAAGTAGAGGAATCAGTGACAATATTTTGTGTATCTCCATTGCCAACTCACGCCATGGATTTTTAGGGGCCTCTTCATTATTGGAAAGGGAGTCATTAGTACCCTTGAGTCCAATTAGAGTAGAGAGCCAATTGTAAAACTCCTAGAACCACTTTAGAAATTCCATGTTTAAGATTCTGTTCCCCAAGAACCACTTCTGGTACCAAGCTGTATTAGTCAGGGTTCTCTAAGGAAAAAGAATCAACAGGAGATATCTGTAAATAGTATGAGAATTTATAAAATTCTCTCACGTGACCGTGGGGATGCACAAGTCCAGATTCCATGGGCAGGTTGCAAACCAGAGGCTCCAATGAAAGTCTGACGGAGGTCCTTTATGAGTTCCTGGGAGACAATGGCTGTCCAAAGAAAAGCTGGGAAATTCTCTCTGAATGCTGAAATCACTTCCCCTTTTAAGGCATTCAACTGATTGGATAAAATGTCATTCATTGCTGACAGCAATCTCCCTGGTTGATCATAGATATAATCAGCCATCTATGCAGTAAACTCACTGATGACTAAAGTCCATAAATGCCCTTGTATTACAATTAACCCAGTGCTTCCTTGACCAAACAACTGGGCACAATTACCTGGCCGAGTTGACACATTAACTTAACCATCCCAGAAGCTGAGGGAAGAAACATTTACTGAACACTTACATGGCCCAAGCAATTTGCCAACTTGGCAAGATGGGTGTCATCCAGTTTACAGATAAAGCAGCTCAGGTTCAGAGAGTTTAAGCTTTCACCCTTTAACACCTAGTAGACAAAGCTGAAATTCAAATCCATTTTTTTTTCTCCAAAACCTGTGTCTTTTTCATAAGTCACTCTGCCTTGTTAATAAAATGCCTATACTGAGAGTTAGCACAGTTGTTCTGATTGAGCTTTTTAAAAAAAGATTTATTTATTTTACTTTTATCCATTTTTAACACCACCCCCCCACACCCCACCCTGGTTTTTGCTGTTTTTGTGTCCATTCCCTGGGCAATTCTCTGTGTCTGTTTCCTGCCCTCTCTTCTCATCCTTCTCCTCCTGTCTTCACCAGGATTCGATCTTGGGAACCTCCGATGTGCGAGAGAGGTGTTCTGCCACCTGCGCCACCTTAGTTCCTGGTTTTTCGGTGCATCTCGTCTTGGCTCTCCCTTTGTGTCACTCTCCTGTTACGTCATCATCTTGTTGTGTGGCTTGGCGGGGCCTGGCATGCCTGCCTGCGGGGCCTGGTGGCCCTCACGCTGTCTACATTTTTCTTTATTTTACTGGGAGGTCCCAGGGATCAAACCCAGGTCCCTCCATATGGGAGATGGACGTCCAACCATTTGAGCCACATCCGCCTGCCTGATTGAGCTTTGACTTTGTCTCTGAATGTCCAGGTTGGAAGGAGGGGCAGCATATAGATAAACAAGGTTGGCCATAAATTTATATTTGTGGAAACTGAGTGATGAATGCCTGGAGTTCATTATGCTGTCATCTCTGCTTTTGCTTGAAAATTTCCACAATGAGAAGTTAAAATTTTTAAAAAGGTCAAGAAAATATTTAAGGAAATCTGTCAAAGCAGTAGTTTTTCATCTTTTTCTTGGAAACTAAATATTTTAACTACCCTTAGCTGCTAAATGCTTTGTATGCTAAATTCTGTCTGATATATAAAGCAGATAAATGCTGCACTGCCCTGGTGGAAGAGGTGAGATTGCTGCCCCTCCTTCCAACCAACATCTCAGGGTATTCTGAAGTACATCTCATCAGTCAGTCTTTGCCTATATTATTGATATTCATTTCCTGACAACAATCCAATCCAGAGGTTATATATCTCCATTTTAATGATGTTAAAACAGAGAAAGACTAATTAGACTCAGACAATATTTTACCAGTGCTTTCTCCATCAGATCAAACCTTTGTGGGTTTTCTCATTTCACAGGTCACAAAAATTAGAGAGGCTTACAATCACCAACTAATAATTCTGCCAAGAAAATACTTTTTTGCCCCACCCCTTTACTGTAGTTATCACTTGAGAAAATATAGGGTATTTTAATAATAAAGCAGAAGGAAGGATATACTCTCAGAATAAAGAACAGTCTTATCTTAAGAAGGGTCATTTATCTTATAAGGATGTATCATCACACACACTATTTTGCCTTTAATTTTCTCTTTTTGCTGTTGGCCAGTGAAAACTTTATTTCAGAACAGCAAATGGGAATAGTACTCTAAATCCATATTGACACAGGTCAAAAGATGCAAAAAAGAAAAAAGGAAGACAATAAGGGGAGAATTTCAAGGGACCCAAATGATCTAAACAATCTTGAAAAAGAATAGAGTTGGAGGACTCACACTTTCCAATTTCAAAACTTACTATAAAGTGACAGTAATCAAAATAGTGTGGTACTGACATAAGGAAAGACATACCGATAGAACTGAGAGTCTAGAAACAAACCCTCACATACATGGTCAATTGATTTTTTTTATTTTTTTATTTTTTTTTAGGTACCAGGGCCCGGGATTGAACCCAGGACCTCATATTTGGGAAGTCAGTGCTCAACTCAACCACTAAGACATATCAGCTCTTCTGAGTTGTTGTGTTTTTTTTTGTCTGTTTGCTTGTTGTTTGCCTTTTTGTTTTTAGGAGGCACCCAGAACCAATCCTGGGACCTCCCATGTGGGAAGCAAACACTCAATGGCTTCAGCCACATCCATTCCCTCAACTGATTTTTGACAAGGGTGCCAAGGCCATTCAATGGGGAAAGGGCAGTCTTTTCAACAAATAGTGCTGGGAAAACTGGGTATCCACATGCAAATGAATGAAGTTGGACCATTTCCTTATACCACACACACAAATTAACTCAAAACAGATCAAAGGCCTAAATGTAAGACCTAAAACTATAAAACTCTTAGAAGAAAACATACAGGAAAAACTTCATGGTCTTAGATTTGGTAGTGGTTCCTTAAGCGTGACTAAAAGCACAGGCAACAAAAGAAAAAATAGATAAATTGGACTTTATCACAATTAAAAACTTTTGTGCATAAAAGGACTCGTTTGAGGGCATGAAAAAAAACCCCACAGAATAGGAGAAAATAATTGCAAATCATATATCTGATAAGGGATTAATATCCAGAATAATAAAGAACTCTTACAACTCAGCAACAACAAAAAAACAACCCAATTTAAAGAGCAAAGGGTTTGAACAGACATTTATCCCATTTCTCTAGAAAAGATATACAAATGGTTAATAAGCACATGAAAAGATGCTTATCATCAAACATTTGAAATGCAAATCAAAACCAGGAGATATCACTTCACACCCACAAGGATGACTATTATTTAATAATAATAATACTTAAAAACAAAAACAAAACAAAACTAACAAGCCTTGAGTAGGATGTGGAGAAATTAGAACCCTGGTGCATTTAGTTGCTGTGGAATACATTTTCCAGTTCCTCAGAAAGTTAAAATAAGAATTACCATATGACCCAGCAATTCTACTCGGTAGGTATATAACCAAAAGAATTGAAAACAGGCACTCAGACAGGTACTTATATACCAGTGTTCACAGCAGAATTACTCACAATAGCCAAAAAGTAGAAACCCCAAAGTCCATCAACAGATGAATGGAGAAACAAAATGTGATATATACATACAATGGAATAGTATTCAGCCAAAAAAAGGAATGAAGTTCTGTTACATGCTACAACATGGATGAATCTTGAAAACAGTATGCTAAGTGAAATCAGCGAGACACAAAAGAAGATATTTTGTACAATTTCACTTATATGAACTAACTAGAAAAGGCAAATTCTACCAGGCTACTAGGGTCTGGGGGGAGGGGGGACTCTTGCTTAATGAGTATAGAGTTTCTGTTTGGGATGATGAAAAAGTTCTGAAAATAGTGGTCACAGTTATCTGACATTGTGAATATGCTTAATGCCACTGAATTGTACATTCAAAAATGGTTAAAACGGTAAATTTTAAATTATGTATATTTTACTACAAAGAAAGAAAGAAAGAAAGAAAGGGAGGAAGGAAGGAAGGAAGAAAGGAAAATGTCTTTTTTTTTTTAAAATTTATTCCCCCCCCTCATTTTTTGTTTTGTTTTGTTTTTTGCACTCGCTGTTGCGCCAACTTGCTGTCTTGCACGTCTTCTCCAGGAGGCACTGGAAACTGAACTCAGGAACTCCCATGTGGTAGGTGGGAGTTCAATCCCTTGAGCCACATCTGCTTCCCTGGGGGAAATATCTTCTTAAAGTATGATATTCAAGACCCAGCAGGCCCAATGTGAACAGGCTAAATGAAGGTGTTAAAATCTAACTATTCCACTTAGAAGCGATGGTATATCTGTTTTTGAGGCAACAAATCAGGAACAGCTGATTTCTTTATAATCAGAAAGAACAAGAAGTATGTAAACAATAATAAGTAGAATTACAATTATGAGCAAGTTGTCCAGATAGAAACTACAAATGCAAACCAAAGGACAGGTCTTTCTTGGGCCCAGTATAGAAATAAACTTGCAACATGGATAATATATGCCACATGAAGTGAGTAATCTCTGCATATATAAGATAACAAATCTGGTTTAACATTCTCTTTTGTTTTTATGAAGGAAATTAAAAGTATATCTGAATGTAACTAACCATCTTGTGTTCCAGTAACTTCCACAGCAGAGCAACACTAGCAGGACAGCAGTGATAATGGCAGTGGCCCACATATTGTCCAAATAAACTTTTAGGAAGGAGGAGAGTTTTGGTTCAAAGCGAAAAGACTCCTGGATGCATAAAGATTTCAGCTTTAGAAGGTATTTGAGCCCAGTGACAATGGCCTGGATGAAGGAACACACCCATGGGCACTGAGGAATAACGTATATTTGGGGACAAACCCAACAACTTGTTTGGATCTGAGTACCACATGAGGTCAACCCAATGTGAGAACAGGAGGACACTGAAGTTACCGGTCTGACTGGCTACTTGGAAGGCCGTGATCTTTGTTGAACAAGGTTTAACTGGACCAGAGATATATTCCTCCCCATACGGCATAGATTTTGGGGGATTTCTCAGCAGGCAATTAATTATCCCCCAAAGTCTATTCTCTCCTTATTCCTTAGCAATAGTTTCTATTGCTGGATACCAGACTCCTTTGCAGCTAAGTGTGGCCACTGGATTAATTTCTGGCCAATAAGATTTAAGAAGAAATATCAAATGAAGCTTCCAGGAAGTGATCTAATTTCCTTGCCCCTTTTTCCTTCCATCTGGCAAGAATGCAGATCTGATGGCTGTAATTCAGGCAGCCATTTTGGACTATGAGGGACACACCAAGGATGGTGGAAGAGCAGGGTAGAAGAAGCCCTAGACTACAGACTTTTCCATGAGAAAAAATAAACTTTGTTTCATTTCAAGGTTTTTCTGTGCTGATATTAGGGCCTTCAAGGACTCCTCCTGGAGTTAAAACAGGATTGATTAAATACAGTTTACCAGATGCTGGGTAGGGTAGGACCTGCATGAAGATAAATGGTCATTAGAATTCAGTGCTGATAAAAATCTTTGACTTAACCTGAACAAGGAAATAATGAATTCCTGGAATATTTGAAGATAAACACAAAGCAAGGGGAAACCAAACTCTTTTTGAGTGCACCAAAGGAGAGGAAAACACAATGCAAAGTTTATCAGCTACAAAATATATGAAGTCCTGAATGAGAAACAAAGTATTTGTTTTGAAGACTGGAAATGCAAGTGATATGAAAGCAGCACAAGCAAAAACGGAGAGAAGGCCATATATTGCTACAATAAGATATTAATTAAATTTGCATCTTAATAGAGTCATCAAGTTGGATACGCTCCTGAACTGTTATCAAATAGCCCAAAAAATCCTCAGACATAAAAAGCAAGAGTGATGCAAACTTAGCCCTCAAAATGAGAGGTAATGCTCATTTGGAGCTCATTAAAAAAAAAAAATCAGGTCTTCAAGAAACAAAACCAGTCAAGGATCTCAAAAATATCTCAAAGGATGAGGAACACTGGACTTGAGGACCCTGCTCTGAGCAAATGCAGAATGTGTGGTCAGAAGGTGCTTTTATCGGGCACTTCCTACCACTCAGGCCCAACAAAATAACGTGCCAGATAGTGTTTAAAGTACTGGACTGAAGGGCAATACTAAAAACTAAGGATTTTATCAGCCTTTTCATGCAGCTGCAAATCTGAAGCCTGAGGGTCAATGATTGGATTCAACTTCACTCATTTACAAGACAAGAGCAGAGTGAGGATGAAATTGGGGGAATTAATTGAAGATGACACACAATTCAAATCACTTTCAGGTGTTTGATCTCGAATTGTTACCTAGGATCCTGCTAATCATATTCTCTTTGAATTTTGATGGCAAGACTGCTCAACATGACCTCTTATTTCTCACCTGCTTCATATCCCCCCATGTTCTGTAACATAAGGGAGAAACCAATCTATGTGAAAAGACAAAAATCTAGAAGTAAAGTAACATGTGCAAGCTAGAGAATCTGGGCTGGCCTTTGGTTTTCTTAAATTGTGAGGATGCCAAAAATTAAAATGCTGATATTTTAATCTCAGAAAATGGAAATAGACACCACCCCTCCATATTTTATGTTAAATGCCTTAAAAATTTCTTTTTCTAAAGATGAATATTTTCTGCAACTAACCTTGTAAAAATCACCAAGTTCATTCATCATCTGCCCAAGTATTTCTTTTTATCATTCTAAGAAATGCTAGATTCTTAAAAGTTTAATAACCTACAGCTCCACTGTAAACATTAAAATATTCAGACGTAAATCTGAATTCTCCCCAAATCATATGCATATGAGGTTATTCCAATAAATATACCAACAGATTTTTTTGAACCAAGCAAGCTGTTTCTAAAGTTCATATGGAAAAACTAATGTCAAACTAGTGAGAATTCTGTAAAGTAAAAGGTAACCACATTAAATATTGAGGCTTGGTATAAAACTATAGTAGTTAGACCAGTGTGGTAGTATTGCTTAAATAGATTAATGGAATAGAATAGAAAGTCAAGATACAGACACAAAACATAAGGAAATTACTTCATTCAGTTAAAAGCTTTTGAGAGCTTGATTCCAGGCACAACACACATAGCAGTGAACAAATGCACAGACCCTGTCCTCACAAAACTAGCAGTCTCATGTAATGTAAAGTTGATACTTCAATTGAGTAATATGAAAGACTGAAAACTGTATGTGTCTAACTGGTTAGCTACAAGGGTAGGGAGAGGGTGGGGATGGCTAAATCCATACTTAGATGGAGCTAAGAACTCTTTTTTAAGAAACTATTCCTATGTTTACTTGGTAGAAATTTAAAAATGAAGTCAGGAAAGAATTAAAAGAAAGCCTTGGAGAATTCATTTTTTGGGTAACACTGGGATAGAGAAGTCTTATTCAGAAACAAACAAACTAAAAAAACCCAGCCACAGAGACAATAAAACAAAACAAAACAAAAAATAGGTATTTTGACTATATAGGTATAAGAAAAAAGACAATACAGTGGAAAAACAGACAAGGAACATGAACAGACAGACAAAAGAAAAAGAAAAACCCATGGCTTGCAAACAAAGATGGTCTACATCTTTGATATATAGTACATTTATCTGCTGGCAAAGATGAAAACATCTGAGGTATACAATGTTGGTAGATTTGGGAAAACAGGCCCAGAGATAGAAGCAAGCTTTTTGGAGGGAAATCTACAATAGCCATCAAATTATAAATGAGTAGATTCTTTGCTGATACAGAAAGCTAACCAAGCTAATTAAGTTAATGAGAAATTTGTAACTATCTGGTAAATCATATTTTAAACCAGAGGCGTCTGAACTTTTTCAGTTCATAAAATAACTTTTAGCATGCACCCCAAGAATGTTTATTTATAAATTATATACATGTGCTTCTAAACTGAAATCTATAACAAGTCTCCCCAAAAGCAATAAAAAACACCACATAAAAAAAACAAAAAAACAAAACTGACCTGAATTTATTAATTGCAAATTTGGCCTGAATTGACATGAGCCTAACTGTAGTTTTAATTTATCCCACTCTGTGTAAATATTTGAATATTCATTCATTTTGTTGTCTTTGATTATGGATGCTGCCACACACACCATCGGAGGTACTGAGTAATGTGTGGTTCACACACACATGAACATGAACCCTTCTGAATTCTGGAATCCATCAGGCCTCAAGGAAAAGGGACTGTGGAACTGCATAGGCTTTTCCCCAAGTGGCTAATAGCAGGTGATAATATGTCCTTGTTGATAACTAGGCTCAGATTACGCCTTTATGACCGTCAATTACTTGCCTGTGGGGCCTACTTAAAGTGTTTAGGGCCACTCGCCCTGTATGCCATGGGCCAAAGGCAGCTATTTGAAGTCTTCTGCCTGTTCTCTAAAGTGTTTTTTTCGGTCTTTTCTCTTGTTACAAATTAGGCCAGCAGCTGTAAATTCTTGGGATTGCCAGTATCCCTACCTTCAGCAACTACTCCATTTTCCTGTAGCCTTAGAACAGGATAACTAAGTTTGTATACAGTAAATAAATTGGCTCTCAATGAATTCTTAGGGGTTTAGCATTGAGCAGAGTGAC
>JAQZBX010074252.1:0-14785 GCA_029593785.1 Cabassous unicinctus
GTCCCTTCTGCCTTTTAGTGGGTCAGAATGGAACCACTGATGCCAAACAGTTCAATCTGTAAGCTGAAAGTCCCTACCATTGCCCAGAGAGGCTGAGGAAACACTGTCCCACTCCTACCCTATTGAGTGGTGAGCTTGAATCCACAGGCACACTACAGTTCAGTCCCTGTAGTCCAAGAGCACCTACCATTGTCTGAAGAGCCTGAGGATACACCTAGCCCCTCCTATCCTATTTGGGTGTGGGGGTGGATCCACAGACACCCAACAATTCAGTCCCTGTAAGCCAAATGTACCTGCCATTACCTAGAGAAGCTGAGGAAACAACTGCCACCTATCTTTTTAGGAGGTGGAGGTGCACCCATGGGCACCCAGCAGCCCACTCTGTGTAGGCTTAAAGTGCCTGCTGTTAGCCAGAGAGGCTGAGGAAACACCAGCCCCCTCATCCTATTAGGTGGTGGGTTGGGTTGGATCTACAGGTGCCCAATAGTCCAATCTGTAAGGCCAAAATTGCCTGCCATTGCTTGGAAAGGCTGAGGAAACACCAGCTCCACCCTATCTTATTAGGGTATGTGAGTGGATCCTCAGGTGCCTGACAGTTCATTCCCTGTAGGCTGTAAGTACCTGCTGTTGCACAGATGGGCTGAGGAAACACCATCCCCTTCCTATCCTATTGTGGGGTGGGGGGATCCCCTGGCACCCAACAGTCCAGTATGTGCAGACCAAAAGTGCCTGCCATTTCCCATAAATGCTGAGGAAATGCAGTTCTCCTCTTATCTTACTTGGGGGTGGGGATGGAGGTACAGATTTCCAACTATTCAGTCTGGCAACATGAAAGCGCCTGCAATTTCCCAGAAAGGCTGAAGAAACACAAGCCTCTTCTTATTCTATGGGGTTGCAAGGTGGAGATGGAATCAAAGGAACTCAACAAAAAAGTTTGTGTGGGCTAAAAGAGCCTGTAGTAGTTCAGGGAGACCAAGGAAACAGCTCCTCTCCTTCCTACTGGGGTGCAGGGATGGATCCCCAGGTGTTCAACTATTCAATCTGTGCCAGCCGAATGCACCTGTAGATACCTGGTGTTACAACCCAACTTCTGAAGGGCACAAGTTGGTGAAGCATGAGAACAAATAACTCAACTAGTATTTAGTTAGGCACAAGTTTTATTGGGATTTACAGACAAGGAAAGAATCTTTGATGGCAGCCAATCAAAGAATGAATGAAGTTAGTACTCTGCAAAGAGATGAGAAAATGAAGAGTGATATATAGGGGTTTTTCAAAGAGGGACATTCCATAGGGTTTAAGAACTGAGTTCCTGCTAGGGTCACATGAAGCATACACATGGATTGCAGTGATGTTTTCACTATGCTAGTAGGACGTTTACTGCCTTGGGAAGATCATTGTTTACAGTAACATCTATACATTCTCTTCTCTTTGAGGAAAGTTAACCTTTAACTTATGTCTAAATTATGCAGCAAGCTATGTGGAAGACTTAGGAGACACCCTGGCTCCCCACAATCCACCCCCATGTGGTGGCCTACATTGACTATAGGACAAGCATTGCATCTACATTCCACAGCAACAATATAAAAGACAACAGAATAATAGAAGTCCTCCAACAAAAGCTATTAGACCTATAAGGACATGTGCAGAACATTGAACATTAATGAGGTTATAGGACCCATCTTGTGACACTAAGAATATCTAAAGCCATCCTATTTTGTAAAACTACCTTTCATAGCCAGGTAGTTTCTTTTTTTAGGGAAACTGCTACTTTGTAGTCATTAAGAGCTTGAGCAGTGTAATTGGCTAAAACCCTTATGTGTTTTTCAGTGACAATTGTAGCACCACCTGGCAAAATATATGGCCAGTGGGTAGAACCACCAGGGGACATGCTTACTTTACATCTAGCCTTGATAGCAAAATTATACAACTCAGGGGCAACCACCCCATATCATGGATTCCTTCTTCTCATTCCATGCAGACAGGGGCCATCAGATCTAGGGTGACAGACTCAGATGTTAACCACCCTAAACCATTATATACAGCATATCCTAATAAAGGTCTGGGCTTATTCACCAGTTCCCTTACAAGAGAAAAATATAATTACAAGTCTCATTGAAAGATGGCAGCTGAATCTCAGTTTTAAATGAGAAGTTCTTGTTCCAAACTTGTCAAGTCAATGAATAACATAGCAGTCCAAGACTTTCAAACTAGACCTCATGACCAGGGTCTTTGTTGGGCTTTATTCTGACCAGCCACCTTCCCTGTTTTACAAACTTCTTATAATTAACCATAAGTTACTTTTTGTTATCAATGTCAGTTCAGGTTTCTATTTAAAAATGGCTTTCTGGAATTAGCCATTTAAATACTTCAGCTTAGAAGAAGCTTTTGCAAACTTTCTATAACCAACCGTAACCACATAAACTAGTTACTTCATCTCAAGATGAATTTCTCTTTTACAAAACTCTTTAACAAATGGTGCTGGGAGAACTGGATATCCATATAATAAAGAATGAAAGAGGATCCCTATCTTATGCCCTATACAAAAATTAACTCAAGATGGATCAAAGACCTAAATAAAGAGGCAAGACCATAAAGCTCCTAGAAGATAATGTAGGGAAACATTTATGTAACCTTGTGGTAGGCAATGGGATCACTAACTTTTCACCAAAACTATATGCAACAACAACAACAAAAATAGATAAATGGGACCTCCTCAAAATTAAAAACTTTTGTACTTCAAAGGAGCTTGTCACAAAAGTGTAAAGGCAGCTTTCTAAATGGGAAAAAATATTTGGAAACCACATATCTGGTAACGGTCTAATGTCCAGAATATGCAACTCAAAAATAAAAAGACAAACAACCCATTTAGAAAATGGACACGTGACTTGAACAGACACTTTTCCAAAAGGGAAATACAGATGGATAAAAAGCACATGAAAAGATGTTCAACATCACTAGCTATTAGAGAAATGCAAATCAAAACCACACTGAGATATAAAGTTATGTTTACTAGACTATCATAAAAAATAAAATAAAACTACAACTGCTGGAGAGGATTTGGAGGAATAACAACGCAATTGGTGGCTGGTGGGAGTGAGATTGATGGAGCCACTATGGAAGACATTTTGATGGTTTCTCAGGAATCTAAGCATAGAATTGCCATATGATCTGGAAATCCCATTACTAGGTGTATACCCAGTAGAAATGAAATCAGGGATGCAACAGATATATGTACAATAACTTTCATAGCAGCATTATTTACAATTGCCAAAAGATGGAAACAACCAAGGTCTCCATCAACAGAAGAATGGATAAACAAAATGTGATATCTACATCTAAAGGAATATTACTCAGCTCTAAGAAAGAATTGCATTTTGACACATGTGACAACATGGATGAACTTCAAGAACCTTATGTTGAGTGAAATTAGCAAATATAAAAGGACAAATATTGCACGTGTGAGCAGACTCATAGTGGTAGAATCTGATAATAGGTTGCTAGAAGACAGAAAGGGTTTAGATAATGGTGAACCTAATCTGTGCATAATTTATAATTTGGTTGATTGTAATGGATAGGGAATGGATGGAGGTGATGGTGATACAGCAATGTGCATGTAATTAATGATACTGAAGTGTGAGCATGAACATGGTTGAAAAGGGAAAGTTGGGTCAATCTATGAAGCTAGAAGCAAAGCTAGAGGATAGTAGGATGGTATACAGGGAAAAATACACCTAAACATACTTCTATGAGATGTGAATGTGTTCCTGTTGTCATAGGTATGTTTTCTCATTAGATAGAGGTCCACATATCAACTAACAAAATATTACACTTCCATTCTGAGGAAGTCCTGCTATTTTCTCAAATAAAGTGGCAAGAATCTATGGAATATATAAGCCAGGTCTAAGTAAAGAAAACAGGCCTATATGCCAAGTCCTTGATCCTAATGCTTGTATATACGAATCTTATTCCTTCAGAAATGAAACTTAGCCTAATTATAATTAATGCCTAATAGTTAACTCCTGAAAACCTCCTTAATACTCAAATATTGGTCTCTCTCAAAGACAAACTCTGAAAATAAACTCACTACATTCCCTCCGATGTGGGACATGACTGCTGGATATAAACCTCCATGGAACTGAGGGATTATTACCAAGCATTAATCAGGAATGTATCTGGAAAAAGACCTTGACCAAAAGGGGGAGATATTAAATAAAAAAGAGCTTTTATGGCTAAGAGATTTCAAAGTCTGTTCGGAGGTCATCTGGAAGTTATGCTTATTCAGGTCTCAGACAGACTTCACTAAGTGCCACAGTAAACAAACCCTCAAATAAAGGAACTACTGAGGGCTCTAGGGACACCTGGATAATAGAGGAAAGGTGCACAGCCTCAAGAAATCAAGACCTCTTCAGCAGACACTATGTGGATATATATGATAACCTATCTCCCCAATATAACATAGTTATACTCATTTATAAATTCCCTAATCATGATTCTTCTACTCTTTTTATTTGAACTTGTAATTTTCAATGTACTTAAGTACATTTCTTAAAGACTTTATTCTTTGAACTGTTCAAATGCCAGTTCACCACTGAATCCACATAGAGTACTGGACAACTCCTATTATCCAGTTCTTTGGGCTTCCCCAAGAAAACTAACAAAACAATGATTATGGACAGGTGCCATCCCCCAAAATGGGGAATGTTTGCAGCTGTGAACAAGATAATTCCTTCCATCTGTCCTCTTGTTTCTGATTCTCCTCTCAGCCTGGAGCTTTTGTAACAGCTCTGTGTCCCTCAGAATTGGGGAATGAACAATTGTGTGGGATGTGGTCAAGGACCAAAGTAAATTAGTTGTTATTTTGGTTGTTAGCTTTTGTTGATGAAAGAATATGTAATACTGATATAAAAATAGTGGATGACAGGTGCTCAGAAGGGATGGGCATATTTGGGATGGTGAGATACTTCTGTTTAATACAGCAATGACAGACACATGATATTAATCATTTGCCAATGCCTATGGAACTGTTCAGCACAAAGTGTAATCCACAATGTAAACTATACTATTTGGTTAGTAGCAATACTTCAATATTGATTTATCAAATTTAACAAATGTACCATACTAATCTAAGATGTCAATAATAAGGAAAGCTATGTGTGGGGGTGTGTAGGAGGTTATATGAGAATTCCCTATACTTCTGAGGTAATTTTTTTGTAAATGTAAACCTAAAATTTATCTAAAAACAACGTTTAAAAATAATTTCTCTAATATTTAAATATACTCTGTTATTTCTATTGCCCCTATTCTACAATGTTCCATCAAAACAATTAAAGCAAATTTGTGATTTGCATCACTACTTACCTAAGTATGTAGAGAGTGCTTCCTATTTTCTCACCTATGTTACCTAGAAGGCATGTGGCTCAGTTTTAAAACAACTCTGAGTAAACTAGAACACCTTATCTTAGTTTAAATATAAAGCTCACATTCTAGCTTGAGATTTAGGGTAATTGCTTCTAAAATACTGTGTAGGTGATGAAAAACTTTTCTTTTCACCTCTGGAACTGAACTGGTCACTCAATTAAAAAGCACTGTGATTATTACACATTTAAATACTTGTGCCAGCTCATTAATATCTTTTTGAATTCTATAGGGGATACCTATGGAGAAAACACAGAAACTCTCTTCTGTAACAGAAAGGGAACAAGATGAAAAATTTCCCCCATAATATTCAAGTGAATGTTTCTGGAACAACAAACTTTGTGATAAAAATGAATACATTTAAGCACTTTGACTCCTATAAAAAGTGATCCCTCAGTAGGAAATTAACATGAAAAAGGAATGTAATATTTATGTTCTAGTACATAATCCTAGGTCTGGTATGTACAAGCTATGTGGGACTTTCAGTTAATAACTTAAATCCCCTTAAATCCAGTTTCCTCTTCTTGGAAATAAAACTTCTATAACTCCTCTAATATTCAATAAATATTGTAATAAAATAAAATGAAGCATAAAATAACTATACTTCTCATTTAAATTTTAAACTGCTATGATTCAAATTGACATGTGAGATAATTTAAGCTCACAGAGAATCTCACCAAGAGAAAAAAATTATCGATAAAAGTTATTAACCTGAGAGTTGGGGCAGTATACAGGTAACTGTATTATTCTATGTGAATGAACATTAGAATATTAGAGGACTGGTAGAAGTAATTGTCACAAGTTTGGAGTTTTACATCATCTTTCCTTGCTATGGAATCTCACATACTAATCTAGTGGCAAGAATCTGGATATATAAATAAGAAAAAATTAGCACAAATTTTTAAAAATGCATGAATGCCATGGTCCAACAAACCAGAGATTCTAGCTGTGGATAGGTAGAGTTTGTTATGGAATCTGAATAAAAAGAAGAAATAAAGAAATATGATATTGGTAGGTCACCATTTGGAAACAATTGGTCTATTAATTCAAAGCAGACCCAAACTGATGTAAAGATTCAATGTAAAATAATTCAAATTTAAACAAACCATTTTTTGCAGAAATAGATGAGCTGATTTTACAACCTATATGCAAAAGTAAAGGAATAAGATAATCAAAAGAATTCTGAAAAAGAAGTATAAAGTTAGTGGACTTCTATAATCTGATTTTAGGACTTACCCAAAGCCAAGATAGTCAAGAGAGTGTGATATTATAGAAAAGACAGATATCTTGAATAACAGAACCGAATAGAGAGTCCAGAAATAGATTCACACATATATGATGAAGATTAGTGCCACCAAAAAGGTTTGAAGGATGCAGGGGTGGTGATTACATCACTTTACTATTCAACACTCCTATTTGGCCTGTGCAGAAAACAGATGGATCTTGGAGGATGGCAGTGGATTATCATAAGCTAGTTCTTTAATCTAAATACAGCTGCTGTTTCAGATATGGCATCATTGTTTGAAAATTTAAACCATTCCCTAGATACTTGGTATGAAGCTATTAGTTTGGCAAATACTTTTTTCCTGATACATGTTGGTTTGCTTTCAGTTGGCAAGGCCAGCAAAACACATTCACTGTCATTCCTCAGGGGTGTAGCAAATCTTCAGCCATATGTTACAATCTAGTTTGCATATTTATTGATCAAATAGTATGCTGATTGGAACTAGTGAGCAAAAATTCCAACTGTTCTAGATTTATTGTTTAGATATTTGCATGTCAGTAGATGGGTAAATAAATTCAACAAAAATTCATGTAGCTTCCATATCAGTAAAATTTGTAAGCAACCAGTGAAGGCAAAGTGAAGATATCTCATTCCTAGTGAAGGATAATCTGTTGCATCTGCCATGTCCTACAACCTAAAAATTGTCAGACTACCAAGTGTTCTTACAAGCAGCTTGGAACCACATATTTCTCATTTGAATGTCTCACTTGGACCCCTTTATTGAGTTTAACAAAAAGCTGCTTGTTTTGAGTGGGGACTGGACTATGAGGAGTCTCTGCAACAATTCTAAACTAACATGCAAGCTATTTTGCCACTAGGGCCATACTGATCCAGCATATCCAATTGTGCTTGAAGAGTATGTGGCAAAAGTGATGTTGTTTGGAGCTTTTGTCAGGGTTCTAAATGAGAATCACGGAACACAAATGTGGGATGTGAGAGCAAAGCTTGCCTTCCTTTGCAGATAATAAATCTCCTTTTGAAAACAGCATTTAGCTTATTACTGAGCCTCAGTAGAGACTGAATGCTTACCTATGGGTCACCTAATACCATGATAACTGAGTTGCCCATTATGAAATATATAACCCAATAAGCAATTAAGTTGGGCATGTGCTGTAGCACTCCATCATCAAATGGAAGTGGCTTATAAGAGATCAGGCTCTGGTAGGCCCTGAAGACATAAGTAAGTTACTGAAAATGTGATTCAAATGCCTATGGTCTCCATCCGTTTCTCCTTACTTTTGCTCACCCAGTCCAGAGCTTTGACTTCTTAGGGAGTTCCTTATAGGAAGTGAAAATGTGGGCCTTGCTTACAGAGGGTTTTACACAATATAGATACACCACCCAAAAATGGACACCAGCAGTACTATAGCCCCTTTCTGGTTTATTAATATAGGACAGTTGTGGAGGATAATCCTCACATAGTCCAGAACCTCAAGCAGTTCACCTGGTAGTTTATTTTTCTTGGAAAGAGAAATTGCCAGATGTGCATTGTATAAAAATTCATAGGCTGTGCCCAGTAGTTTGACTGTGTTGTAAGCATTTAAAAGGAATCTGGAAAATATGAGACTAACTTCTTGGGGAAATGTGTGTAGATAGAACTTTCTGAATGAGTGAAGACAGAAACCTATTTATGTCCCATGTAAATGCTCACCAGAATGTTTCTTTAGCAGAGAACAAGTTTATATTCAAGTGGATAGGATGACCTATACCATTAATACAATGCAGCTTTTTTCCTAGTGATTGTCCAAGTGGCTCAGGAACAAAGTGGCCATGGTGGTTTCGATGCAGGTTATGCATGGTCTCATTGTCATGGACTTCCACTCAACAAGTCCAACCTGGGCAGAGCCATTGGTGAGTATCCAATATGCCAGCAGCAGAGATGAACACTCAGTCCTTGATATGACCATTCTCCTAAGGGTTCATCCAATTACATGATGGGAGTTTCATCATATTTGACCATGTTCATTATGGAAGGGACAGCATCTTGTTCTTAATGGAAAAGATTCTTCTTCTAGATACTGATTTACGTTCTCTATACACAATGCTTTTTCCAAAACTACCATATGTGTGCCCTATAGAATGACTTAACCACCATCATGGTCTTCCACAACCTTGCTTCTGCTCAAGGAAATCACTTTAAAGCAAATAAAATATAGCCAATAGTTCTTACCACACCTGTATTCACTTGGAAAACTTTGCTGTGAGTCACTAAAATAATAGAACATGGTTCTTATTTTGTCATGATTTTGTCCTTGGAGCTTGTCTTTGATCCATATATAGCATTCTTTCTACTCTTCCACTTGCTGAGACACAGATGGTCAGAATTTCTTTTGTCAGTGGCCACCTGAGAGTTATAGGGCCTGGGACAAGATGTGGATGAGTGATACTGTTTGACAGAATACTGCTAGCTATATTAGGATCCTCTAAAATAAAACCTACCCTCCTCCAGGAAAAATTCCTTGATCTTTATGTATTTTTATTGCAATATAATGTTGACACAGACTTTCTAAATTCATCCAAGATGAACTGAATGAAATGGACACTTCAGGGAACATTTGACCTAAACAAATTGGTTCATTTGTGAGTCACCTCAGAAAATAAAAAAATAGGATTACTGAGACACAATGGACAGCATTTTTTGTTGGTATGAAAAGGCCTTCAAATGATATTCTGAATCAAAAATTGCTTCACCTAGGATTAATTTGACCCAAGCTAATGAAAATTTGACAAACTTAAGCTATGACTAGACTCTTTACCCTAGCAAATAATCCTCCTTCTAGTCCTGAATTCTAGAAAAACTAAAGGAAGAAATAGATATAACTGCAATAATAGTTGGAGAATTCAATACACAATTCTCATCAATATATAGAGGATTTAGACAGAGGAAAATAATGAAACACAGAACTTAAACATATAATAAATGAACTAGACAAACAGACATATACAGGACATTGTTTCCCCAAACACCAGGATACATATTCTTCTCAAGTGCACATGGATCATTCTCCAGGATAGACCACATATTGAGTGAAAAACAAGTCTCAATAAATAAAGAGAGATTGAAATTATATATAGCATCTTCTCTGACCATAACGGAATGAGTTTGACAATTAAAAACAGGTGGAGAACACGAAAATTCAAATATAGGTTTAAAAACACAGTTTTAAACGATCAGTGGGTCAAAGAGGAAATTGCAATGGAAATTAGTAAATATCTCAAGATGAATGAAAACAAGAACACAACATATCAAAATCTATGGGATGTAGCAAAGGCAGTGCTGAGAGGGAAATTTATAGTCCTAATTGCTTACATTCAAAGAGATGAAAAATCTAAAATCAAAGACCTAACTGCATAGTGGGAGGAACTAGGAAAAAAAAAAGCAAACTAAACCCAATTCAAGCAGAAGGTAAGAAAGAACAAAGACTATGGCACAAATAAATGGAATTGAGAATTAAAAAAAAACAGTATAGAAAATTAACAAAACCAAAAGCTGGTTCTTTCTCCCCAAAGACTGTGATGTTTTGGGTCTGGTTGGCAGTCATTATTTGTTCTTGACTTTTCTGTCAAATGCAATGTACATTGGGATGTCATTCTCATTTCTGCTCTGAATCCATTGATTTCCTGCTCCTGTCTTTTCTCCCCTCATCTGAATTTCATTCTGCTTGCAAAGAACTGGAGAAATGTATTACAACTGAAATGGATTCAGTTCATCACATCTTAACTAAAAATAGCATCATTGTCATATTTAAAACAGAATGGCTTAAGTTTCAGAAAATGGTTTTTTTAGTAGTACATAATTCAATCCCCAAAAGTTTTTATGCTTTTGGTTCTTATTGTTCCTGTTTAATTCCTGTTTAATTTGCTGAATGTTTATATATGGTGATAGATTGGGGTCACATTCATTATTTTGCATAAAGCTATCTAGTTTTCCCAAAACCATATTTTGAAGAGACAATTCTTTCACCATTGAATGGATGTGGCACCACTTTCAAAAATAAATTTGCCATAGACATGAAGATTTATTTCTGAATTCAAAATTAAATTCCATTGGTATTTATGTCTGTCCTTGTACCAGTGTAATATGTTTTGATTACTTTAGCCTTCTAATATGTTTTAAAAATGCAAAGTGTTAGGGCTCCAACATCCTTCTTTGTTTTCAAGATGATTGTGGCAGTTTGGTATTATTTATGAATTCCAAAAGGAGATATATATTATGTTTGTAAACTGGTCTGTTCCACTGGGCATGATACCCTTTGATTGTATTAATTTTGATTAAATTATGTTAAGATTAGGACTTTGATACAACCACTCCAGTAGGGTGATTCAGTTTGAGTCCCCACCCACGTTGTGGGCCTTATAAATGGACATCAAGCAAGCAGAACACAGAAATAATACACAGGAGAACATAGAAGAGTAGAGAGAGCCCCATAGACAGAGAAGGAGAGAAAGCTTGTCAGCTTTGATCTTGCAGCCACAGGAAGAGATAAGAGTCATTTGCCTGATGGTTTATAGCTGACTTTGTGAAGAGAACAGAGCAGCTGAGCCCAGAAAGAAACAAGCCCTCCAGCCTACAGATGAGAACAGAAGAAGCTGGGCCCTTGGAACCTTAAGAGGAAAGAGGAAGGCTGAACCCTAGCAGACATCACCCACCATCTTGCTTCAACACATGGCAACAGATTTTGGTGAGGAAGTACCTCTTTTGGTACATTGGGTTGGACCCTTTACGGCCTTGTAATTGTAAGTTTCTACCCCAAATAAATACTCTTTAAAAAAGCCAACCGATTTCTGGTACTTTGCATGAGCACCCCTTAGGCTGATTAATACAATGATTGTGGATACTTGGGCCTTCAGTATTCCATAAAAAGTTGTTGATTAGCTTTTTCATTTCTGTTAAGGTGTCCCTTTGAAATTTGATTATTTCACTTAATATATAAATCATGTTGGGTAGAATTGACACCTTAAAAATATTTATTCTTCACATCCATGAACATGGTATATCCTTCCATTTATATAGGTCTTATTTGAGTACTTTCAGAAATGTTTTCTTGCTTTCTCTGTATAAGTCCTTTACAGCCTTTCGTAAATTTAATCAGGGTAATTTGATGTTTTACATTTGCTCTAGTATTCAGGATTTTATTTTGATTTCCTCTTAAAATTAATTTCTAATCTATAGAAACATCAGTGATATTTTAAATTGATATTGTACCCTCCATTTTGTTACCTTAATTATTAGCTCTTAACTTTCTTGTAAGTTTTTGAGAATTTGCTACATATAGGATCATGTCATCCACAAACAATGAAAGTTTTACTTCTTCCCTTCCAATTTGGATGACTTTTATTTCATTTTCTCTCTTAATTACTCTGGCTATAACTGACACTACAAAGATGAATTATATTGGTCATAGTGGGCACACTTGTCTTGTCCCTGAATATGATGTTAGCTATAGGGTTTTCATATATGATCTTTATCATTTTGAGTTAATTTCCTACTATTCCTAGTTCTAGGATAGTTTCACAAGACAAGTGCTGGATTTTGACAAATGACTTCTCTGCATCAATTTAGATGGTCATGTTTTTTATTTCTTTTACTTCATTTTATTAATAAATGATGTATTTGCTTAATTGATTTTCCTATGTTGAACCAAGGCTTACTGGGATAAATCTCAGTTGGTCATGGTGAATAAATCTTTTCACATGTTGTTGGATTATGTTTGCTAGAGTTTGAATGTTTTTGCATCAATATTCATAAAGGATATTGGTCCATAATTCTGTTGTGGTATCTTTATCTAGCTTTGATATTAAAGTGAGAAACAGTTTATAGAATGAGTGAGGAAGTATTACCTCTGATTCAATTTTTTGGGGAAAGATAAGCAAGATAGTTTTTGTCAAAGTTTAATGAAATTCATGTGTGAACCCATGAGTTGCTGTTATTTTGATTGTTTAGAGGTTTTGATTACTGATTTGATCTCTATTTTTTAAAGTCTATTGAAATCATCTATTCCTTCTTGAGAGTGTGTGAGTAGCTTGTCCATTTCATCTAGGTTATCTATTTTCATGGGGCACAATTCTTCATTTTTCCCTCATATATACTCCATTTTATTAGAGTGGAGTGTATGATAAAGCACCTCCTTTCATTTCCAATTTTATTTATTTCTGTTGTCTTTTTGTCTTTGTCAGATCTAGTTTACTTTTTTTTATATTATCCATCTTTAGAAAGAAACAACTTTTGGTTTAATTGATCTTCTCTATGTGTTTTTCTTTTCTATTTCACTTATCTCACTATAATCTTTGTAATTTCATTCCATCTGCTTTCATTGGAGTTATTATGCTCTTCTATTTTAGTACTTCAAGTTGTGAGGTTAGTTTATATATGCGAAATTTTCTCCTTTTTTAAAAATTATTCAGAGTTATGCATTTCTCCCTAATTACTGCTTTAGCTTCAAATATACAATTTGGTATGTCTTGTTTTTGTTCATTCTTGTTAAGATATTTCTTTTTTAATTTTAAAAGAATCCATAGATTGCATGAATCTTACATAAAAAAATATAAGGGATTCACATATACCCCAATCTTTCCCTCTCCCACAGGTTTCCAAATTAACAACATCTTTCATTAGTGTGGTATATGTTACAATTGATGAACACATATTAAAGCAGTTACTAACCATGGTCTATAGTTAATATTATGTTTTACACTTTGTCCTGCATAATTTTATAGGTTTTGACAAAATGCATAATGGCCTGTATCTGTCATTGCAATGTCAATCAGGAGAGTTCCAATGTCCCAAAAATGCCCCCATGTTCCACCTATTCTTCCCTCTCCCTCCTATCAGAACCTCTGGTGGCCACTGCCTTTATATCAATGAAACAAGTTCCTCCATTGCTACAATTATAACAATTCTACTTTAGTCTATAGTTGCATTGCCCCCTTATGTTTGTTCATTCCTCATTCTTGAGAATTTGGGGATAGTGATTCCCAATCTGCTTCCATTTGAGAAGGGGTTTAGATCCCATGGAACTGATTGATGGAATTGTTTTGCTTGCAGTTGTGGAGTCTCTCTGTTTTTTGGGACAGGTGTTGTTTGTTATCATCCTTTTGTTAATTGTCCTGGATGAGTCCAATGAAATGGAGAGTAGGTGTTGCAAATCTGCTGAATTCAGGGCTCAACTGGCATATGAACAGACTAAAGATTTAAATCTCTGGGACATATATTTAATAAGTATAATGGTAATTATAGGTTCAAATAAAATGGTCAGAAGAGACATGTATAGGGAATTATACATGAATCTAATTCTATTACATTCAGGAGAATATTTTTCAAAGTAAAACCAACTGACAGGGTACGAAATTCCTGAGCTTCTCTGCCCTACCTATAGTGTCTAGGTGTTTATCAATCATAAACTTACACAATAAGATAACAGATCTGATAGTGATGAATGGCACAATGCAAGAAATAAAAAATACACATAAAGCACATAATGGTAGACTTGAACAGACAGAATAAAGAATTAGTGACATTGAAAATAGTACATCTGAAATCAAACAGATAGTAGAATAGATAGATAAAAAGACAGAAAAAAGTCAGCAAGGACTCAGGGAATCGAATGACAACAAGAAACACACAAACATACACATTATAGGCATCCCAGAGGAATAAGTGAAGGGAAAAGGGGCAGAAGGAGTATTGGAGGAAATAATGGCTGAAAATTTCCCAACTCTTTTGAAGTATATGGACATGCATGTCAAGGAAGTGCAGCATACTCCACACAGTATAAATCCTAACAAGCCTATCCCAAGACATATACTTATAAAATTGTCAAACACTCAAGAAAATGAGAGAATACTGAAAACAGCAAGAGAAAAGAGATCTATCACATACAAGGGAATCTCGATAAGATTAAGGGCTGATTTCTCATCTGAAACCATGGAGGCAAGAAGGAAATGGTATGACAGTCAAGGTGCTAAAAGAAAAAAAATATCAGCCAAGAATTCTACATCCAGCAAAGAAGGCATTCAAAAATGAGGGAGTAGACTTCCGGGAAGATGACTGACTAGTAACACACAGGAATCTCTTCTCCAGAAAAA
>JAQZBX010074253.1:0-14783 GCA_029593785.1 Cabassous unicinctus
CCCCCCCCCCCCCGCCCCAGTAATTTAACAGATGTTTACTGGGAACCTATTATGTGCCAGGAATGCACTGTCAGCCTGGACCAGATCTATGGCCACTGCCCCTTCTAACTATTCCACACTCAAGGTCTCGGCAGGAATGGTGGTCTTCCAGTTTGTCCAGCACACCGCATTCTCTGACTGTGCTGTGAGGTCAAACAGGAGCACATGCGCCACGTCCCCCAGCCTGCTCCTACTCACCTACATTCATGCCCCAGCTTGAATATCCCCTAGCCATCCATCCTCACCCCACCGCACCGCACCGCACCGCACCCACCCAGGCTGTGCCAGGTGGCCCTGTAACACCCCACCCACTTCCAGGTGAACCTTATCGCACAGTAATTACCCATCTCTGTGCTCCTTGAGGGTAGGAAACAGGTCCTGCTCACCTGGGATCCCCAGGGCTGCCCGCAATACCTGGCACATGATAGCCGCTTAATGAAGGTTAAATAAAAAGTTGGCAAAATCTGTCTCTTCCCCCCCAACACACACACACACACACACACACACACACAGTGCAGACCATCTCCACTTGCCCTGGTCCCTCAAATGGACGAAAACAAATATATGTGCCCAGGGCAAGGCACTTCACCTTTCTGCAGCTTTTTCCTTATGTGTAAAATGGAGATAACACAGCACCAACCTAACAGGACTGTTGTGAATGGATGACTTGCAAAGCACTTTGCCCGGCTGCCTCCTTCAATCATGTCAGTTGCTATTACTGTTTTTACAATTATTGTTACAGGCCCTTGGAGACAGACCCCAATATCTATCTTGTACAGCCATGGAGATTGAGGCCAGAGAGAGAAGGGTCTCCCTGGGTCACATAGTGAGTGATGGCAGATTGGGCACCAGGCTCCTTGGGACATGGTGACATTTACAGAAGGGCCTCAAGGTGGGTGGTGATGGTGAAAAGGCAAAGGGGAAGCCCTGCACCCTTAATCAGACATGAGGTAGAGTCCTAGCTGGCCACTAGCTGGGTCTGTGACCTTGGGCGAGTCACTTCTCTTTTACAGGCAAAAACATTTCCAAAGCTCATCACTGTACAAACTTCTCCTCCGTGGTTTATGGGGCCCTGCCAGTCTCTGCGCCTGCCTCCCCCCTTTCGGATCACTCAACATACTTTACTGTAACTACTTGTTTTACTTATTGTCCATCATCCTGGCAGGGCAGGGGCAGCGTTCATCTTGTTTAATGTGTCCCTAGCATAGTGACTAGCACAGAAGAGGTACTCAGTAAAAAACTTGAGTGTATGAAGGTGTTTAATAAATGTTTAGTACTACCACATTGCCTAGCGTCAAGCACCTGACACTCTACTGCTGTTATCTTCAAAATAGTAAAAATTACCGATGATGCACCAGGCACTGTGCTTTACATGCATTATCTAATGTAATCCTTCCATCAGCCCTGTGAGGGAGGAGCATTTATTATGTCCATTTTATAGATGAGACAAACATAGAAAGGTTGAGACGTCTGCCCAAAATCATACTGAGAGTGACTTTGAATTTGAACCCAAATCTAGCTGGGTTCCCATGTTCTCTTATTTTCCAAGCAGACTTTTTAAAAGAATGAAACATTTCTGATACTGGAGGAAAACTTTCCCAAGTCGTAAAAGGGGGCCATGGCCCCATCACTCACACTGGTAGTACTCGGCCCGGCCGCTCTGCAACACGATGGCCAGCACCAACGTGAGCTGTGGCGTCGTCTCCAAGAAGGTCTCAAAGAGCCGCAGCATGCTGATGTCCAGCGAGAGGAAGTCGGCATAGGCCAAGTCAAACTCGGAGGGCACTTCCTGCCGCAACACCAACAGCCCCTGCTGCAGCCCCTGCACGCACCTAGGCAGCACACACGCATGCCCAGAGGGCCAGGTTAGCGTCCTGTAGCATTCCTCCTTCCCCTACCCAGCTGGTGGACTCAGGCTCCAATCCTAGTCCTGTTATCCACACGCTGCGAGGCCTTGGACAAGTGACTTCATCTCACTGAATTGATGTCTCATCTGGAAAATGGGGATAAATACAACTACTACTGCCTCAAACTCATTACAAACCTTATTTACTCCTCACAACAACCCCATTTTACAGATGGGGAAACAGAGATCAAAAAGCTAAAAAGGGGAGCCACAGTAGCTCAGGGTTGAGCATTGGCTTCCCACATACAAGGTCCCGGGTTCAATCCCTGGCCCAGGTACCTTTAAAAAAAACAAACAAACAAAAAAAAAAAAAATGCAGAATCAAGATTTTCACTTAGACCCAAGGCTGTCTACATTGGAAAGGCATGCTACAAAGCCGACGAAGGTTCTTCGCAAATTTTAGCATGTATTGTCAGCAATGGAAGCCATTGAGAGCTTCTGAGCACAAACTCTACTGAGCACAGGTCAGATTGTGCTTTAGAAAGAGCACTTTGGCTGCAGAGAGGAGGCACGGATGGAGGGGTTAGACCTGAAGCAAGGATCCCATTTAAGAGGCTGCTTAATGCAGGGTGCAAGGGTGAGGGTCTGGCCCCAGAGTGATGGGCATGGAAATCAGGGCAGAGTTCAGAGAAAGTGCGGAGTCTAGACAGACAGGCCTAGGCAACCCACTGGCATGAGGGGGGAGTAGAAGATGTACCAAGAACTCCCCCACCCAGAACGGATCAGGATTTGTGGCTATTGGGAAGTGAGCCCAATCCCTCATGAATTCATTCATCAGACATTTGCTGTCACCTCCCCTGGAGACCTGACAATGCACTGAGGGAGCAGCCAGGCAGGGCTGGGTTAAGGGTCTCCCTCCAGGCAGGAGCCTCTGCCTCTGAATTCTCCAATGCCCCAGCCACAAGTAGGAACAGAGACCACGCTTTCAAAACTAAAAGTGCAGCACAGTCTGTCTGACTCATGCTCAGCAGACAGAGAAGATGCATGATGTAGTTAAGGATTCAGGGCCAGTCAAGGTCTGCCCAGAACTCTTAATAACTGTGCCCCTACCCACCCAACTGGAGTTTAATTGATGCCGGTTCGGTCCCTCCGGCAAAATGGCAACATTCAAAGCTCCTCCCACCCACTCCTGGAGACTCCACACAGCTTTGTCAAGGCCAGATCGGTAGTCTGTCAAAATGGATTCAAGAGGGATTCCTGGCTCCAGCCACCCCATCCCAACCTAGACACACACAATGTGTGTCCTGGCTCTCCATCGCCTGGCTCCAACTCCTTGGTGTCAGTCTCCTCATCTCTACAGGACCCTGCCAGCTCTGAAAAGGAGCACGAACCACACGCACTCTCCAAGACCCAGCCCTCACTGGCTCCAGGGACAAAGACCAGTCAGACCCCGGGTCTGCCCTCTCGCTCAGTCTAGAAGCAATGTTCAGGGGGATGTGTTCTTTCTCAGTGGGAGACAAGGGTGAGAGGCAGCCTGCTGTGAGGGGACAAGCACTGCTCTGGGGACCCTGGGCTGCTGAAACTCCCAGGGTGACCCAAGTCATCAGGGCGCTGCTGACATTTATTGAATACTTACTCTGCCAGGGCAATCGCAGGCCTCACTTCATTTAATCCTCACAACACATTGTTCCCCACTGGAACAATGAGTAAACTGAGACCTGGACAGGTAGAATGACTTGCCCAAGGCCCCACTCACAACTTTGAACCAGACTGCAAGTCTCTGCTATTTACAATAGACTCGATCGGGTGCCAAGCACTGAGCCAGGCACTTTTCCATTCTTTTTCTCACTCAGGTCTTCTGCCAGACCTATCTCTAGATCACTACCTTCTTTTTAGGGAGGCTCTGGGAGATGCAGGAATAAGGTCAAGATGGCAAAGCCAGAACTGACCCGGAGGTCTGACTCCAAAACCCAAGGCCACTTTCTTTTCTGGGCCTCAGTTTCTTCACCTGTGCAAGAATGGGTAGAGCTGATGAACGCCGAGGGCTTTCAGCAGGCGTTCTCTTTCCTTAAGGGGAAGGGGGTGGTGCACACCTGTAAGTAGAGGTCCTGGTCCCCTCCTCCCAACCCCCTTCCCGGGGTCAGGGCTCTCACCTGTGCTAGTAGCCCAGCTGTAGGAGGTGCCCGCTAGACTCTTGTCCCTCCGCATTCCCGAAGGCGGGGCGCTCACCTGTACGGGTAGCCCAGCTGCAGGAGATGCAGCAGCGCCAGACAGCGGCCGGAGGGCTGCGACCGGTGCAGGTCGGCGGGGTCGGCGCGCCGCCAGACCCAGCTGAAGCCCTGCAGCGCGACCGAGGCGAGGCCCAGGAGCGCCAGCACCAGGGCGGCCCACAGGTAGCGGCCTCTGAGCACGTACTGGACCACGGCCCACAGGTCAGCGCCCAGGTCGAGCAAGAAGGCGGCGGCGCCCAGTACGCCCAGGACCAGGTCCCGAAGCAGGGCGGCGCGTAACGGCCAGGGCATGGCCCGCCGGCTCTCCCTCACCTCCTCCTCCTTCTCCTCCTCCTCGGCCGCCGCCGCTCCGCCCGGCTCTAGGGGCCCCGGGGCGCCTGGGCAGGAAGAAGGCGAGCCCGGCCCTCGGGGCCGCCCAGGACTGGGCCTGCTGGGCGGGACTTCCCCGTCCCGCCCCGTCCGGGGAGGGGCGAGGCTCGCGGGCCCCGTCGCGGGGGCGCTCACGGTCCCTGAACCGTGCCGCGGACACTCCGCTGTCCCGCAGCCCGGCTGAGCGCGCCCCCAGGGCCGCCAGGCCCGAAGGCGACCCTCCGAGCCGCTGAGCCCTCCTCGCAGCAGGCTTCCAGCCGCCTCGTTTTACCTCTGAATCTTCTGGAGGCCCAAGAGGCCGGCCTAAAAGCGCGACGCCTCACAGATGTATTGTTTGAGAAAGTAAAACAACAAACAAAAAGGCATATTCTGATCTCTAACTGCGGGACTTTGCAAACTAAGCGTGCCCCGCGCCCGCGCCCTGTCCAGGGGATACACCAAGGACACGGCTCAGCGAGGCGTGGCTTCCTGGGCTCCTTTTACTCTGCTTTTCGGGAAGCGCTCAGTAACTGCGGAGTTACTTCAGACAAGACTTGGGGTTAAAGGAATAACGCTCAGAAAAAAGATGCACGGCGAGCATTGTTTTTTGTTTGTTTTTTATTTAAAGCATGAAACTTAAAGGAAATGTTCTCCGGGGGGTCTTCGAGGTGTGTTCGCCTCAGCTGACTGTCCCATCCCGTTCGCTCTGCGGACGCGCGGAAAGCGAGGAAACGTCCCGCGCGCGCCGCGCCGTCGTCGCCAGAGGTTCCCAGCAGGAAGGGCGGGCGGCGCCCCAGGTCACGGCGCCAGCAGCGCGCGCACGCCCAGCAGCGCGGCGAGCAGCAGCGCGGGCCGGGGCGCGGGCGCGGCGCCGGGGGCGCGCAGGCAGGCGGCGTACGCGTCGAAGGCCACCTCTCGCAGCGCGCACACGTGCTCGGCGCGGCAGGCCTCGTCGCAGGCCCGCGCGTCGTAGCTGACCGAGTTGTAGACGTAGTAGCGCTGCAGCGCGCCCTGGTCGCGGGCGATGCGGCCCAGCGCAGCTTGCATGGAGCGGGCGCCCGCGTCGGGCACCTCGTAGGCCTTGGTCAGCCGGTACTCGAGCTCCCAGCGCGGCGTCCCCAGCTCGTTTGCCTGGCTCAGGTTCACGAAGTAGGTCACCATGTCCTGAGGAAGGGGTGCGGGCGGGCCTGCCGTGAGCAGCTGCCCAGTCCCCCCTCCCCAACCTGCACCTCGCATTTACCCCCAGATTCTTTTTTTAAAATATACTTTTTTTAAAAGATGCTTAGATTACATAAGTGTTACATAAAAAGTGTAGAGGACCCAGATTCTTTATAGCCATGATAATGAGGGCTTTTAGTTATTGATCATTTACTATCAGGCATGCTTGGCACACAGCCTCTGGTTGAACTGAAGAGGAAACTGCACTTATTACCCCCACGGATGAGGAATCAGAGGCCTAAGGAGGTTAATTCACCTGGCCAGGGTCCTACAGCTGCTAAGTGGCAGGGATGGGATTGGAATCCAGGTTGTTGACCCCAAGGCTTGTGCATTTTTTGCCCCACTAAGCTCCTGAACACATATAAGATGCTCAGTAAATATTTGTGGATGAATGAATAAAAAGCAACATAAAAGGTATGGGATAAACCATGAGCAAAGTGACCTGTCTGGCTGAGAGAGGTTGTAGAACTGTAGTTGATGAAAGCTTGGGATACCCCCCCCCCCAGACGTCCTAGGACTCAGGTCCACCTTCAGGACTAGAATCTGGAAGGGCTTTTCTCTCCAGCACTTTCCAATTAAATGTGTGGACCCTGCTTCAAATTTGTGGACTAGAGTTGGGGAAGGAGGAACAGCAATGCATGGCGGGCAACTGCATGCCAGGCATGTTACATGATTGCATTTAGTCCTCTCCCTAACTCTCTAAGGTAGGTATTGCCATTCCCATTTTACTTACAAAGCAACTACAGAACAAAGAAGTCAAACAACTCATGAGTGGTGAGCCAGGATTCAAATCCAGGAGAAGGATGTAGGCAAGGGCGGTTCCCCTTTCTCAGATCCTGAGTGTCCATGTAGACAACAACCCACACCCTTAAAAACCCTCAGGTCCCTTCTTTACCTACATGTACTCCCTAGAATCAAGGACCTACCTTATCTCATCCAGTTCCTGCCTTTAAATGTTCTCTAGAGGCTCTCAGCTCCCAAATGAAATCTCTGTACCTGCTTCTTCCTGGCACTCCATCTGCAGCACCCAGTTATCTCTTCCATCAGCATTTTCACTCAGATGCCATTTAGACATCTCAAAGTTGCCAGTTCCAAAGCCAGAGTTCTAATCCTCCCTCCAAAACCCATTCTTCCTACAGTCGTCCCTTCACAGTAAACATCATTCCAGTTGCTCAGGCCAAAAACCTTGGAGTCTTCACCGACTCCTCTCTTTCTCTCACACTCCACACCCAATCCACCAGCAAATCCTCTCTGTTCTGCCTTCAAAAGACACCCAGAATATGACACTTCTCCACACCCTACCACTACCACTCTAGTCCAAGCCACCATCTCTCAGCTGGTTATGTAGTAACCCCTAACTGCTCCCTGCTTATGCCCTTGCCCACACACACACCCCAACAGCCTGTACTCTGCACAGCAGACACAGTGATTTTATTAATATAAAAGTATAAGTCAGTTTCTGCCTCAGCCCCTCCAAATCCAGAATTCTCATCATGGCCTACCTGACCTGACCTTCCATTCCAGATGCACAGTCCCACCCAGGGCCTTTGACTTGCTCTTCCCTCCGCCACGCTCCCTCAGTTTCCTCAGAAATCTGCTTACCTGCCACCCTCTGGGTAACATTTGATACTTGCCCTGTCCTATCTAACCAGCACACACACACCCCTACCCATCCCTGCCCCATCTCCTCCCCCTGCTGTGTTCCCCTCAGCACTTCTCTGCATGGCAAACTCAATTTTCCTTATTTATTTTGGATGGCCTCCTATAAGAATGTCAGATCCAGGAGAGAGAGCAGTGACTTTGTCTGGTTTCATTCCCTTTTGTTATCTCCTAAGCTTAGAACAGGGCCTGGCACAAGGCAGAAGCTTATTACATTCTGTTGAATAAATGAAGGAAAAATATCTTTTGCAATTTCAGCAGTCCCAGGCACCTCCTGGTTGGTGTTAGAGGTCTGCTGTGGCTGGAGCCTAGCTAGAGGCAGGCAGTGGGCCTGAGGTCAGACTCTGAAAGGCCTTGAATCAGGCCAAGGAGATACCCCTGAGGGTACTGGGGAGCCATTGAAGTTTTCAGCATGAAAAAGACATGATGAAAGCAGTGCTTTAGAAAGATTAATTCCTCCTGTAGTGCATAGCATATGGGCTACAGCAGGGCAGGGCTAGAGCCAGGGAGTTTTGTGGCAGTGACCCAGGGCAAAGGGAGATTTGGGGAAAGAAGAATAGACCTGACTTGGAGGCAGGATTTAGAGGTGGCTGCAGAGTTCTGAACCTGAGCTCTAGAAGGGTAGAAATCAAGTTGACCTTCAGAAGCTCAGTATTGAGTAGTGGTTGGATAAGCTGAGAAAGAAAGGGGAGGCGGTGACGCGTTCAGGTCCCTCTCCACCCTCCTGCCCTCGCCCCCACAGGCCCAGGGCTCCTGACCTGCAAGTTCAGTGTGGCTCGGTCGTATTCCAACACCCGGATGCCTGGATTGTTGGCCCCGTTGACCACTCCAGGTAATGTAGTTTTCCAGGGGGTGACTCCAGGTGTGAGGAACATGACGCTGATGGGGGCACCTTTCAGAAGACAGAGTGGGACTGAGAGAGGCTGGCGAGAGAGAGACACGGAGGTGGGGCTTGCAGCCCTCCCCCAGGCTGAGTACCTGCATCATCATAGAACATCCGGAAGGTGTCGGTATGGTGGTGCCCGAAGAACTGCCCAGCGATGACCCGATGGTGCTTCCGGACCACTTCCAGGTACCTCTCATTGAAAGCCTGCCGGAACCATGCCTTGTTCCGCGTCTTCTCAAAGAATCCTGGGGGCACGTGGCCAATAATGTACACCTGCGAGGACGGAGTGCCGGGGGGAGGCTCAGAGAACACCTCCCCACCCTCTCATTTCTGCTTCTCAAAATTTGCCCATCACCCCAAAGGCAACAGGCAGGCTCCCCGCTGGAGTTCTCCCCCATTCCCTCTCCGGCAGATTCAGGCATTCTCTCCATGCCCAGCAGTGAATATACCACGTGCTTTCCCACTTCTGTGCCTTCTTTGCCCTGAAGTGCCCTTCTCATTTTCACTTCTGTAAGTCCTACCCATACTTCAAAACCTAGCTCCAAGTGCACCTCCTCCATGAAGCCTTCCTAACCAAAGGATCCTCATAGAGACCTCGGGCATTGTAAGTAAACCGTGCTTGCCTGGTTGTGCAGCACCTGCTGTGAAGAAATGTGTGGTCATGTTCCTCGATTCACTCAGCTAACAATACCTGAGCACTTGCCCCCATTGCAGGAGGTAGAACAAGGGGATTGAGAGCATAAGTTTGGAGTCAAAGTGCAGCATAGGGAAGCAGATGTGGCTCAAGTGACTGAGCTCCTGCCTACCACATGAGATGTCCCTGGTTCTGTTCCTGGTGCCTCCTAAAGAAGACAGTGAGCTGGCGTGATGGGTGGGCACGTCAAGCTGAAGCAATAAGATGATGCAACAAGAGAAACAAGAAGAAAAAAACAATGAGAGACACAACAAAGCAGGGAGCAGAGGTTCCCGGTGTCTCCTAAAGAAAATGAGCAAGACAGCGAGCTGACGTAACAGGCAGGCGTGACAAGCTGACACAACAAGATGATGCAACAGGAGATACAAGAAGAAGAAAGACATAATGAGAGACACAACAAAAGCAGGGAACGGAGGTGGCTCAAGTGATTAGGCTCCTCCCTCCCACATTGGAGGTCCTGGGTTCGGTTCCTCGTGCCTCAGGAAGATGAACAGACACAGCAAGTGCAAACAATGAGGTTGTGGGGAGAAATAAATAAAATCTTAAAAAAAAAAAAAAAAAGTAGCATGGACATGAGCTGTGTGACCTAGGGCAAGTCATTTCACTTCTCTGAGCCTCAGTTCTTTCAGATGGGCATCATAGCACCTACCTTGCAGCATTCCAGGGGTTAAATGAGATGATCCATATGAAGCACTTAGCAATGTGCCTGATGCACAGTGCATGCTCAAAGTACCAGCCAGAAGAAACCGCTATGACATGCTGCTCTGTGCAGGGACTCAGGTAGATGAGACCCACGGCAGGTTCTCGAGGAGCTGCCAGCCCAGCCAACCAAGAGTACACAACCAAGGGCAGGGTTGGCATCCCCTTGAGGTCTAGCATGCAAGTATGGGCTGCAGCTGTGGTATGTGGCAGCAGGGGGAAGAGCACTGGACCTAGATTCTGGAGATGGGGTCAAATCTCAGCTCCACTACTTATTTTGTGACCTCAGAGCTGGTGCTGCTCCTGGTGAGCCTCAGGGTCCTTATCTGCAGTGGGCTCCAGCGTTCTAGCCACACAAGGCTGCTGTGAAGGTGGAAGACACCTACTCCTGGTGCCAGGCCAATGAAGGATCCTCTGCGATGTGGCCGTCTTGGGTTGGGAGGGTAAGTATGTGCTGAGGCAGGAGACTTGTTCGGGAAGTGACCCCAGAGAGGGAGGAGGCGGTGGCAGGGGCCCTTACCATTTCCCCAGCCTGGGATGCATTGGTCAGCGCCTCTTCCAGCCACTGGAACTGCTGGCCAGGGTCGGCCATGCCAGCCGTCTGCTCGTTGTTGGTATAGTACAGATTGGTGTTGAGGACCACAACTCGCCCAGCCATGCTCGGCCCTGGAAACTTCTCAGAATAGAAGGCACCTAAAGCATCACAGCCAGGGAGAAGCCTGATGGGTCCCCCTGCCTCTGGCCATACATGCCTCTGCCCCGCTCCTCCTCACTCTCCCACCTTCTCCTTCCCTTGCAGATGGAGAGGCGGGGTGAACAACCATTATTCCCATAGGAGTGGGGTCAGTGTGGTCAGGGTAACCAAAGGCTTCGGAGCCAGGCTTCCTAGGTTCACATCTTGGCTTTGTCACTTATTAGTTGTGCAACTATGGAAAGTTACTTAACTGCCCTGTGCCTCAGCTTCCTCCTCTATGCAATGGGAATTACACTGGAGTGTGTTTGCCCCTTCAGATTCTCTGTCAATCCTTCTCCACCCAGGCTTGGCCCCCAAAGGCTGAAGTGGACTAAATCAAGGGGCTTCCATGCCTGTGGGCTTCTGGTTGGCTTTGACCAATAAGGAGCCTCAGCAGCAGGAGGCTGAAGGAAGGGAAACGAGTGGGGTCAGGGTCACCTTGAGCTGCCTAAGTCTCTGGACCAGTGTTTCTTAACTGGGTGATTTTGCCCCCTCCCTACTCAGGGGACATTTGGAAATATCTGGAGTAATTTTTGTTTTGACATAACTGGTAAGTGTTACTGGCATCTAGTGGGTAGAGACCAGGGATGTGGCTAAACATCCTACAATGCATAGGACAGCCCCACAACAGAAAATTATCTGGCCCAAAATGTCCATGGTGCTGAGGTCGAGAAACCCTGCTCTGAACCAAAGGCCAGTGCTCCTTCCTAGGGTCATTGTGAGGGGTCCCGGAACATACCAGAGGGGTGCTCAATCAATATGGGCTGTGTAGGAATGTATAACACAGTAAACCCTATCGCAGACGCTGGACTGTAGTTTATAGTACAAGAATGTTCTTTCATGGATTATAACAAATGCACGACACTAATTCACGGTGTTAATAAAGTGGTATATGGAAAAAAATACACCTAATATAAACTATGGATGATAATTAATAGTACTATTAATTGTAACAAAGGTAACAATTTTTTTCTAATTAGTACAATTACAAAAAAGAGCTTTCATCAATTTTAACAAATATTCCACACCAAATCAAGGTGTTGGTGGTGTGCTGGTGCCGGGGAACCCTGTGTTTTATGCATGATTGGTCTGTAAATCCACAACTTCTCAAATAAATAAATAACTCTTGGCTGTTATGGTCATCATTACTGCCATGGGATTAAAAGCAAGGGCTTAAGGGTCAGCCTGGATCCTGCTCCCAAGTCTGCCCCTTCTAAGCTGTATGACTTTGGCCAACTGACTTGATATCATCAAGCCTCAGTCTCCTTATCTGTAAAATGGGGATAAAATGAGTACCTATTTCATGGAATTGTTGTGAAGACAAAATTATATATAAAAAATAACATTTATGTAAGCAAATGCACATATATGCATATGTATTTATATATATCTTACAAATATTGGTATGTATAGTGAAAAATTTTTATTTTTACCCACAATAAATTTTTAAAAAAAGACAAAATTAGGTCAGAGATTGGCATGTAGTAAGTACGCCTTACAGCAGCAAATGGTGCTAGTACCTTCTTTGAAGAGAGCGATGGATTCGTTGCTGAGCCAGGGTCTCCACATTTCTGCTACCTGATTGTAGATATTGTTGCTCCCTGCTGGAAACTGGTTTTTGGGGTGAAAGTCATGATTTCCCAAAGCAGCGTAAACTTTAGTATCTAGAAAGTTGAGGAGAAATATAAATATACATATACTAAAGTGCTTGGTAGAGTTAGCCATTTTCAGTTGGCCATTGGCCATCAGAGCTAGCAGGAAGAGTGACAGCACAGATGAGGAAAACACAGAGATAAGCAGAAAACCACATTTGATAGAATCTGGTTGAACTTTGCTCAGACCTGGGAAGGAAGAGCAATAAGTTCCCTGATCCCTGTCCCTAACCCCATTCCCGGTGGACGGTTTCCTGATGAGATGAAGAGAAGGAGAAAACGAAAGTCTAAATAATCCTCATATCTATTAGCAGCCACTTGGTAATTTAGAGTTCCTTGTTCTTGTCAATTCCAGATCCATCTTTTTGTTAGGGAAAGAGTCTGGTTCGCTTTTGGATGATCTTTGGAGTTTCAGTCATTCGTGCATTCAACAAATATTTATTGAGTACCTACTATGTGCCAACACGTAGAGCTGGAAACCAGGAACCTGGGCCCAATTCCAGAGGTCTTGCAGTGCAGTAGGGTTGATAGGCATAGTGTAATTAGATGTGTGAGGGCTGCAAAAAAGGGAAGATTCACTTGCTGTGGGCGTGTATTACACGAGGTGGAGAGAGGTCAGGGGAGGCCTCCCTGAGGATGTGGACTGTGAATGAGGGGAGAAAGCATCCATTCGACTTGTTTCTTCCTCGGGACAAATCTCTTGCCTGCTTTTATTTGATGCTCTGTGCTTGGCACATAGTAGGTGCTCAATAAATATTTGACAATGAACAAAAACTCCTCTTGAGCTCAGGGCAAGGCTTATATGAACTTGGCCCACCCCAGGAGTGACCTTGAATCAGTGGAGGGAGGGTGTAGCTTCCAATGCCCAGTTGGGGGAATGTCTCTAATAGGCCTTTTGCTTTGTACAGCCTAAAGATCTGGAAATCCTGAGAGCTCTGCCAACGAGGAGGTTGTAGGATTTCCATCAGGAAGTGTTCACTGAGCCAGAAGCCATCACTTCTGGCTGTAAAAACCTCACCTCTCTAACGTAAAATATCAGCAGCCATTAAGAATCCATTTAAGACTTTGTAACAAATGTTTCACAACAATGCAAGGTGTTGGTGGTGGGGTGATGGATGGGACCCCTGTATGATGTTATGCATGTTTGTTTTGTAAGTTCACAACTTTTACTATACACTTATTGGTTATATATGTTCATGTATGAATGATATACTTCAATAAATTGTTATTAAAATGAAAAAGAAAAAAAAAAGAATCCATTTAAGAAAAAACTCAAATCCCTGCAATCACAATGGCAGATGAGAAGGGAGGGAATCACTCCCAATTTTTGTGTTTATATGCCAGGCACTGTTAGAAGCTCCTTACAAGCATAAGCTCCATGCAGGCACAGTCTGGTATCTTGTGAGAGACTGAACTGTACAAATGAACAATGACCAGGAAACTCTGACCCACTATTAGCAATAACCAGACCAAGAGACTCTGGCCCACTACCTGTAGCAATCAATCCAGGAAACTGACCACTACCCACAACAGGGGTTCTTAACTAGGGGTCCATGAGCTTGAATTGAAATTCAAAAAAACATTATTCTTGTGGGGATGTGTTGGTGTGGGTGTGATATATTTATAAATAATACACAGTATAGTGTGGGCTTAGTAAGGGCTCCGTGGTTTTCACCTGACTGGCAAAGGGGTCCACGGAACAAAAAAGGAACCCCTGATTCACAAAAACCTGCTCAGAAAGCTAAACCGCAATCCCTGTAACAATCAGCCCAAAATAGTAAGGACTTGATGAATAGCCAGCAGCTTCTTATTTCCAACTTAGGGTCAACCAGAGAAAGACAAATAAGCTCCCCTAACCAACCACATAGGATGCTACACTTCTAGTTAGCCTGCCTCCAGCTTCCCCATGCCAACAGCCTCCAATCAAGGTATACCTGAAATCTCCTATTTCCACTAAAAGCTTTCCCATTCCTCTGCCTGCCTTTGAGTATCTGCCAAATGCAAATGATGGTGGCTGACTCCCGTGCTATAACAAGCTCTGAATACATAGCTTTCATTTGTTCTCATTTGGATGTCCTTCATTTCTTTCCATGAACAGTGTCTCACCATAGTAGATGCCCCCAAAATATTTATTAACCAACTAAATGAATGAATGGGTTTGGCAGTTTGGCATTATTTATGAATTCCAAAAATAGATATTGGATTATGTTTGTAAACTGGTCTGTTCCTCTGGATGTGATTAAATTATGATTAGGGCTTTGATTAAGCCATGTCAGTAGGGTGTTGAGTCCCTGCCCCTTGGTGGGTGGGGACTCACAGATAAAAGACATGGCAAAGGACAGAGTTGAGTTTTGATGCTGGAGTCTTGAGCTGGAGCCCAGGGAAGTAAGCACACAGAGGATCTTGGTTGTGAGGAAAGAAGACGGCCCCAAGAAGAGAAACAAGCTGTTCAACTAATAGTCTACAGCTGGCCTTGTGGAGCTAACACAGCAGCTGAGCCCAGAGAGAGGCAAGCCCTGGGAAGAGAGGAACCCAGGAAGCCTGAACCCTTACAGACATCAGCAGCCATCTTTCTCCAACTCATGGCCGTAGACTTTGGTGAGGGAGGTAACTTGTGCTTTATGGCCTGGTAACTGTAAACTTCTACTCCAAATAAATACCTTTTATAAAAACCAACCAGCGGGAAGCGGGTGTGGCTCAGTGGGTAGAGCCCCCGTTTACCATATGGGAGGCCCGGGTTCGCGTCCCGAGGTCTCCTTGTGAGGGCACGCCAGCCTG
>JAQZBX010074255.1:0-14784 GCA_029593785.1 Cabassous unicinctus
AAAAAAAAAAAAAAAAACTTAAAGACATGCCAATGTTGAGTGTCATAAAACTATCTGACAGTACATTCTGAGAAGGAGTCTATGGATTTCATCTTACTGGCAAATGGGTCTGTGGAACAAAAAAGTTTGAGAACCACTGATGTAAGGAATAGTCACTTACATTTTTTAACTTTTCATTTTGAAATAATTCTAAACTTACTAAGAATTAGTGATGACCTCAATAAATAGAATAGTACAAACAAAAACACATTTGCCTTTCCCTCATATAATGGTAAAAAGGTTAACATTTTATGGTCTTTTCTCTTTATCTCCCAACCTCTCTTTTTTCTCCTGAACTTTTTCTTCTGAACATTCTAAGTTGCCAAAACATTGCCTTATTACCCCCAAATATGTCAATGTTTGTCCTTCACCTCAAGACTTTCCTACATTTAAAAAAATCACCCATAAATTATTTTTTAATTAACATGATACACCACTATCATCCATTCAAGTCTACCCTCTATTCAGGGTTCACCAATTGTCCAGTTGTGTTCTTTACAACTGAAGGGTTCAGTTCAAAATGGGGCATTGCTTTTAGTTGTCATGTCTCTTAGAATCTTTCAACCAGGAACAGTGTATGTATTTACCTGATTTTCAGAAACTTACTGTTTGTGAAGGATGTGGTTCTATAAGGGTTTCTCTAATGTTTCCATGTGATTGGACATAGGTATGTATCTTTGGTATGATTACCACTGAAGGGATACTGTGCTCTTCCCTGCATATCATACTGATGGCAGGTGCATGGTTTCCATTGGTCCTATTGCTGGTGATAGTAAAGTGATACTTCACTTGATATTTTGGTTAAACTGTAGTTTGCCAGCATTCTTCATAGAAATAGCTTTTCCTTTTTGTAATGAGTAAGCATTTTTCAGGGATATATTTAGACTATGTGAATATCCTGGTACTTCTCAAATTTTACACAGTAGTTTTAGTATGAATTGGTAATACATGACTGGATGATTATTACCATGATATTTGCAAAATATGACTTTCAAACTCAATCAAGTCTCTACATAAGTTAGTGATGATTCCTTAGTAAGAAAGAGCTTTCCCTTCTCTCTCATTTATTATTCATCTATATCAGTGTGAATGCAAATATTCCTATTTTATTGCTATCTTTAGTTATTTTGATGCCCATGCTACCCCTGACATGGTTGCCAGGAGCCACCTGAAATTGTTCCTGCATCTTTTTGTTAACTCACCATCTTTGAGCATTTCTTTAATTCATGGTGCAATGAATTCCAGGTACTCCTTATGAATCACTGACTTGATTCAACAATTTCTTCAAGAAACTGTTTCTTTCTGAGGAATAATTACAATAATAATATAATAAGTGGTTTTTAAAAAATTCCTAATAGGTATATTATTTGTAAGGATTTAGTCAAAAGAACAAAGAGTTAAGGTGATTTTAAATTTTCTTGTAATATATTCAACCAATTGTCTGGCATAACTATTGCCACAGTAATAACTTTAGTCTTTTAAATTGCTTTGACTTATCAGCAGAAATAGCCAGCCTGTTAAGGTTACTTCAAAATTTCTTTTGAAACAACAACCACCCATTTAATCTTAATTTAATACCTCTAAAAATAAGGCCTCATTTCTTTATATTCTTATCTCTGGGCAGACGTTTTATTCATGAGGACTTTAGCACATGGAAAAGATGGTAAAGTGGACTGATTAAGGTATTAATAATTGATTTAATAATTACAACTGTAATGGCAAAAGACCTCAAAATTTAGTTTTTCATATGTATTTTCTCAAGAGGCACTTCTGTGAAAGGGACAGCTAGGCAAGCCAGTTTTGGGGACTTTTAATTGAATTGATTCTTCAAGAACAACAGAAAACCATACAGCTAAACACCACCATAAGTACATTTGACCCTGTCTTGATGTTTTATGGGGTTTTATAATGCATAAGGGAGTATTTCCCATGTAAAGATTCCTCCTAAGGATTCATCCACACATGTTGACATGCACAGTGAAAATACCCAGAATAGTTAAATAGAACCACTTGAAAGACCTTTTATTTCTTGTTAGGTATGTATGTATGTATGAATGTACATATTTAGGGAGAATTCTTTGTCAATGCAGTTTGTAGTGGATGAAAAATAATACTAGCAAACTAACTTTTTTTAAATTGGGGAAAGACCTAAATGTCTCTCTTTTGACACTGAATGTCCTGGTTTCCAGGCCACACCTCCACCTCAGGTGGCTAATTCAACAAGGCTGGCTTTAGGCCAGTAGGGCAGTGGGATCAAATTCACTGTAGGCTTATTCACTCATTCAGGCATTCACACTAATATCGGCATATACCTAGATCTTTTGTATTCATAGATAAAGAGTATAAATTTTATATATATTATATACTTAAATACCCAGAACATGGATTATTTATCATGTTCTAATGATTGTCAACTCCTAAGATACATTGACACATACTTTTATTTTTATAGAGTCTTATAATTTATTTCCCTCTACTCTTCCTTGTCCTATTTTTATTCATCACCCCACTCATTCACCCATGAACCCATGGTAAATTTATTTTCAGTCCACCAAATCTGATCCCCTTCTCCAGTTTCACTCCCACCCCTGAATGAATGTGTCACCTTCACTGGGTCTCCTGTGAGTGGCCAGCAGGTCCCCATGCTCCCTATAATGTCCAGGATCCTCACAGATCCTCAAACACCAGGATCCCATTTCACAGCTCTGATCACCATCTCCTTGGACGCCAAGCTCCAAGGTATAAGAGCTACCTGGGAGCTGCAGGCCACAGCAGGTGCTTGGTGATAAGGGTGATAGTAGCAATGGAAAACCACTTTAAGATGCTTTTAGTTCTTGGCAAATATTTTATTTACAGGGATTTCTCAAGAGAGGAGAGCCAGTTATGGAGGTTTGGTATATATATTAATGAAATTAAGATATGATATTATTTTATTAATAGCTACAATAAACCCATGGAGGAATTTCTCTAACAGAGACAGCCAAGTAAGATTCTATGAATTGTTTTAATTTAACAACAGACCTGTCCTTCTTTAAAATTACCAAACTGATATGGATACTAAAATAACAAAACTGTTAATCTGTTAATATATTATACTTTGTCATGTATTTTACTTAGATGTCAATGAGAATTTCATAGTTAACCTGTATTTTTTTAATTTTTTAATTTTTAAAAAAGATATCCAGAATACATAAATGTTACACAAAAAATATAGGGATTCCCATATGCCCCAAATCCCACACCTCCCACAACCTCCCACATAAGCATCCTTCATTAGTGTGGCACATAAATTACAATTGATAAACACATCCTGGGGCTTTGCCATTAAGCATGGGCCATAGTTCACATTGTAGACCACACTCTCTACCATACAGTTTTGCATGTTATGTGATGATATAAAATGGCCTATGTCTGTCTTTGCAATGTCACTCATGACAATTCCCAAGTCCTGAAAAGCCCCTGTCTTACAACTGCTTTTCCCCCTCCCTGACCCCAAGCCTCCACTGGCCACTGGCTCCACATCAATGTTTTAATTTCTTCCATTGCTTGAATCACAGTATGTCTATAATAGAATACCAGTAAGTCTGCTTTAGTCCATAGATCTTCTCCCCATCCTGAGGAGTCTGGGATGGTGATGTCCACTCCACCTCCAAGTGAGAGGGGGCTTATATCCAATGGGGAATATAGATGGGATTGTCCTGCCTGCAGTTGCACACTCTCTTCAGTCTCTGGGATGGCTGTTGTCCATCATTATCTCCCCACAAGTTGTCCTGGGTGAGTTCAATGAGCTGTAGGGTAGGAAATGTTGCTCGACCAAGGTTCTGGGCTGAGCTGGCACATGGACAGCCCAAAGACTCAAGCCTCTGGATGTACACCTAAAAATTACAGCACCAAGTATAGGTTTGAATAGAAGGGACAGATGAGCCATGTGCAGGGAAGAAATAGTTGAGCCCTACTCTGTCACTCTCAGGAGCACAAACTCCAAAGCATGGCCCACTGGCAAGGCACCAAACTCTGGATCTATCCACCCTGACATAGGACATAGGAGTCTGCAGAGCCCACAAGAGCCCCACAATTTGGGGTGATATCCACTTTGGAATTCTATTAGATTCTCCTGAGATGTGCATAAGTGTTACCTCTGGGATGACTACTGAAACATTTTAAAGTCTCTTAGCAATAAAACCCATTTGTCTTTACATTTTCTCCCTTTTATTCAAGGTCTTTTTCCAGTCACATTGCCAGTTGGTGTTCGGTAGGTATCCCTCTGTGCCAGGGAGGCTCATCCTGGGAATCATGTCCCATGCTGGGAGGAGGATAATGATTTCATATGCTGAGTTTGGCTTAGAGAGAGGCCACATTTGAGCAACAAGGAGGCAACCCTTAGGCACCCCATAACAATAGGCTAAGTTTCAATTTCAAGAGCAAAGACTCATAAGGTAGTCATCAATATCAAGGGCCCCTCAGTGGATAATCCTCCTTCACCAGTCACTTCTTGGGGGACTTTTGCTGCTCCCTTAGAGAATGTGGCAGAGCTACCAGCATGGGAATTCAGTATTCTCTCATTTATTGAATGATTCTCCACACACTGTGACAATGCCCTCTGAACATTTGAATATTTTTATATACCTTATATTTATGCTGAGGTATACTTCCTCCCATGCACCCCCATACCTGACACCCCACACCAATGATCCTCTCCCACCCCTGGTGTAACCCTTCTGTGATCCAAAGCATCTTCAAAGATGAAGCCAATACAATAGCTGAATACAATTAATAGGAAAATGAAATAATAATGATAAGTTTAAATGTGAGAGATAAAATACATAAAAATTATTTAAAAAAATAAATAAATAAAATGAAAAAATTGGGATATTTAAAAAATAAAAATTGGAAAAAATTTTTTTGACCTTTTGCTTTTCATCCCTGCAATATCTGCTGTCCAGTCTGTACCATAGCACCTTCCCCCTTTCATTCCCCAGTGTCTCACTAATTTTCTTTTTGCTTTTAAAGAAGTTTTAGGTCACAGCAAAGTCACACACAGACTACAGGAAACTCTCATTTACTCAACATCCTCCCCCTTTCTTCATCCCCATATTAATACCTTTGTATATGTGGATGATAGCATTGGTATAACTGTTATACAAATAGTGGAATGTAGCTCTTAAGCATTCTCAATGGTTTACAGTATGGTTTACCTTTTAGATCATACACTTTTATAAATGGTGATGATATTTACCATGTCCTGTTTCCATCATTGTATGGTAATGAACATTTCCACTGACCACTAAATACTCCCTGTTTGATCTATTCTATTCCTACCACCCCATCCCCCAGAGCCCAAGATGACCCCCTGGCTTGACTGGTTGGATGACAAGATTCATAGTTACATGCAACAAGAGATCTTGACACCCTGGATTATCCTCCCCTATTAGAAACCACCCTTGCCCGTGAGAGACTCCTGCCTGTCTATTTCTGAACAAAGATGTGATTCCAACTCCTTACTGCTCATTATGTGGGTCTCCACCCCCTGATAAAATGCGTTATGACAGAATGAATGCTCACACACTCCCTAGGAGCCTGCTCCAGATGCACCTGTCCCGAATGTCCCCCCAACCAACACCCTAAATCAGTGACTCTCCCTTGTCATATTGCCATAAGAGCATTCCCACCACTGTACTTTCAACCTCATACCCACAAATCCCCAGTGTTCACCTAGTCCCTTTCCAAACCCTTCCCCCAGTATCCTGGACCTTCTAATCCTCCTTTTCCAATCTACCCATCTGCCAACCCTGCACCACCCAACCCCATAATGTCACCATGCTCCTTCACTCTCTTTCAAACCCTGCCGTTCAGCAGTTTTTTGGAGGCACCAGGGATTGAACCCAGGATCTTGTGCATGGGAAGCAAGCACTCAACCACTGAGCTACATCTGCTCCCCTTGGGGGACGTTTGTGAAAGCGGCAACTGTTCTTGTGATGTTATAATAGCTAATCCTTAGTCATATTTTAATTTAATAATGGCAATAGAATACTAAATAATAATAAAACATCTTAGTTTAGAGTATAATCCCTGGATTGATCAGAGAATGAAAGTACAATGACATTTAGAAGAAAGTCCATGAAATCTTCAATTACTTATGATAACTTTCATGGTTTTATTTCCTCATAAATGATACTCCTGAGTCTTTAATGAGGACATAATGTCTGAACATGATATACTTACATGTCTTGGCAGCAGTTTGATGTGAAAAATTTCTTTGGAAGAAGGATATCAACCTGGAGTATGAAGAGTTGATAAGCATCTTTGGATAATCACAAAACAAGAATGTAAATGATAAAATACTGGATGTGTTGAAGGAGGGAGGAAATTCTTATCATAGCTACATGGAAGTAGCAACAAACACAAGATCACTCAGGATTCTTGAGAAATCCTTAAAGTCTTCTCTCTGGGATTTACTATTGTCCCAAGTATTGCCAGGAGCTCTGTAAAAACAATAGCTTCCTGAAAACTGGTAGGAATACATGAGACCAAGAAAGATTCAGACAAGTCTAGCTTGGTGAGTAATGAGCATTTATTTAGGGGGCATACATGAGGTCCTCATCCATGGTGACAGTAGTATGAGGTGGCTCTTAGCCTAGCCCAGGCCTAGTCCTTGACCTTGGTGGTGGAAGGAGAGATGGCACTTCCCAGGCATGACATTCACACTGACAGCAAGAAGGGGGTCTTTTATGGGGCATGTCTACCTGCAGAAGGGGGAAAGGAGCTGCTTTCCAAGGAATGCAGTTAATTGCTTACATACCAAAAGGACAGGAAATATATCCTTAAGAACAGATTTTTTTCTGTAAGGCAGGAACGATTTTTCAATATTGGGGAGATTAGGCAGTTTGGGGAAGAAAGAATGTCATGGCAGGCTTCTGGAAATACAGTTTAGAATCCTGGTGCAAGATCCATTGAGTAGTCAGCAGTCACAGGGGCTTGAAGTTTTAACTATTTAGGGATCCTGCTACTATTTGGAGTGGGGGAAGTACTGGAAGGATTGGGGATAAAATGCAAAGTCATATATGCTACAACTATCCAGAATTCAACCCCCACTCCTTTGATGTGGTTAAACATGAACAGTGAGGTTAGTTTTAAACATGCACATCCACAGTGCATAGGGTCACAGATCAACCCATAGATGATGGCACAATTATTGGCTCTGAGAACCACAGTGGGGGTTTCAGTGATGCTTTCTTGTCACTGTGTCTGAGGAGACAAATTACTAACCATAGTAATTAATTGAAGTCCAGTTAGGCCTATGCTCCTTGAGGCCCAGCTTCTGACAATTTGTAGCAATCACTAGGGAAAATTTGGGTCTCAGCTGAGTATATTTGTCATCAAGATAAACCTCCTGTAAAGGGAGGTAAGTTGTGTCCACTGCAGTTGAAACTGGGTGATCTCTGTGACTGCTGTGAACAATAGAAGTGAGACTCAATGCTAGTTTATAACTCAAAAGGTGAGAAACTGTTGCTTTCCACTTCCTATCTCTTAAATCACTATTTTTTAGATTACTGAGACACATGTAAGGGATCTGATCACCCTGAGACCATCATGCTGCAGTGGCCATTAGCATATGCCTGGTTGACAGGGCCAGTTGAGCCTAGCCTTCCAGTCATCCCTCCCAAGGCATGTGAGTGAAGCCATCAGGGCTTATGAAACCTGAGCAGATATGACCTGAATTCCATCAAGTGACTCAGGTTAAGGCCATGTGGAAGAGGAGAATCATTTAGATGAGCCATTATATTCCTATGATTATTCTTGGTAAGATGGGATTTTGTACACAGTCAATGTTATACCTAATCCAAATATACAGAAAAACATGTATAAATGATAATGGCCAATTATTTTTTCAATTATATGTTTACTCCATTATAACTCCAGTAATAAATATAAATCTCATTAAAAGGTATGAAAGAAAACTGAGGACCAGGTTCCTAATAGATCAGTCTATACATGCATACACACATTTTATATGTATATATATCTTATACATATATTATATATGAAATATATTTAGAATGTATCAATAGGTTTCCTTAGAAAATGCATACCAGTGATTATCACATAGAATTGAGAATGAGATGTCATGTATCTTTGGGATTTTAATTTTCACAGTACATTCTTTTTATTTTGTGGTACAACACCCTTGTATTCTAAAACACCAAGAGCAGGATTCAGGGAAAATCCAGAGAGCAAATGAGGTCCTGAAAAGTCCATTCTGCCCTGGCCTTATATAGGCTGCTTCATGAAGAATTGCCGCAGAATCTCTATCCCTTTGGTAAAATGACTCCATTTCCAGCTTGACACCATGACAATTCACAGCAAAATCCTTGGACATTCTCTAAGAATACCTCAAGATTTATCCACTCATGCCCTATCTCATCCAGCAGTCTGAGCCTTCACAGTCATTCATCAACACACAGATTAATCAGCACAAACAACTGTGCATCCCTAAATCTGACCCAACCCCAGTCTGTCCCTGCCACCCAAACTTTCCACAGGGCCTTCATGACTTCTCTACCAGGAATTACTGAGGGTTTCTGTCCTAAGTACTGTCATTTTCCCTTTGAGTGGTAGCAAACTATCTGCACTTAGGGATTTCCAGTGCATACTGTAGAATCTCTGAGGCCACTTAAGGAAATTCAGCCACACATTAAAGAATAATATAAATCAAATGGAGAGAAGACCTAGGAATAGAGGGAAAGAGGAAGAAAGTTTTCAGGCTTAAGAGACCCAGGACTGGTCTCCCTCTTTCAAAGGAAGCCAGTCACATGAGAAAGCAAAGAAGGGGCTCAAGAGTTTTGGGTTGGAGGGATGTGAGGTGCTGACAAAGAAAATCTTCCTCAAAAAAAAACTTATTGAGAATCCACTCCCTTTCCCTCTTTTTTATTAATATTTTTTATTTTAAAAGATGTTTTCATCTACATAAATATTATATAAAAATGAGGGATTCCCATATGGCCCACTGCCTCCCCTCCCACACTTTCTTATATTAACAACATCCTTCATTAGTGTGGTATATTTGTTATAATTGATGAACACATATTGAAGCATTGCTACCAAAATTGGACTATAGTTTACATTATATTTTACACTCTGTCCTACACAACTTTGTAGGTTATGACAAAATATACAATGGCCTGTATCCATCACTGCAATGTCATGCAGAACAATTCCAACATCCTCAAAATGTCTCTGTATTACACCTATTCTTTCCTCCCCCAACCCTCAGAACCTCTGGTGGCCACTGCCTTTATATCAATGATAAGAGTTCTTCCATTGTAAAAATAATAATAAGTCTTTAGTAGAAGAATAATAAGGCTACTTTAGTCCATTTTTCATTCCCCAATCTTGAGGACTTTACAATGGTGATGTCTACTCTGCTTTTAATTGAGAGGGAGCTTAGATCTCATGGAGCGGATGGATGAAACTATCTTGCTTGTAGTTTCAGACACTCTCTGTTCCTTGTTAGTTGTCCTGGGTGAGTCCAATGATGTGGTGAGCAGGTGTTGCAACACTGCTGAAATTCAGGGCTGAACTGGCACATGAACAGATAAAAGATTTAAGTCTCTGGGATGCATATTTATCAAGTACAGTGCTAGAAAACCTCCTTTTGCTCAAATATGGTCACTCTGTAAACAAAACTCAGCATATAAATGCACTACTTTCTCCCCAGTATGGGACATTACTTCCCAGGATGAGCCTACCTTTCACTGAGGGATTATTACCAAGCATCAAGTAGCAGTGCATCTGGAAAAAGAAATTGACCAAAAGGACCAGGTGGTTCCTGATTCTCTTCTTCTATAGTAAAATATCCTGTTATCTTCATGTTATTTTCTCATATTTTAAAAAATTATTAGACCATATTTTATTCTTCAAAATATAATTTAGATGAAAGATTCAATATTTAACTTAGATAAAATAATAAATATTTTACTTTTAGCATCAATTTTTAGATATTTCAAGATCATTCAATTCATGAAGGAAAATGAAGAGAACACTGTAGTAACTAAATGTATATTTACTATTGTTATGCATATTATGACTAAAGAATTCATTTACACAGGACTTTTTCTTAATATGAACTACATTTAAAATCTCCTCCAATGAAAGAGCAGTTGATTCTGGCTTTGAAAGGAAAGGGCATTCTTCAGGGGGAGGAAGTGAGAATAAGCAAGGCAGGTCAGGGTGGAAGGATGGTTATGTAAAGGAGAAAGTAGCATGCATACATCCCCAAGACTGGAGTTCATTTTTCTAGAGCAGCCATTTTAACACCAAAGCAATACTCTTGACTTTGGTTTATATTTCTCTAAGTTGTCTCTAAGATTCATGGGTTGATCATAATTGCTTGAGTGATTCTTTAAACTTCTACTACTAGAGATAATATTTTTATTACCAGACCTTTTATTACTTCATTTTGTCTCTATTCATGTTAGGAAATCTAAGAAAGGATGGTCATGCCTATGTTAAATTTCTCTTATTCTACATAGTGCCCTTTCATCAAACTATCTGTATAGTACTTAATTTTTCTCCTGTATTGGTTACAAATTTCCTTACCAATGAGGGCCCAGATTTTATGAAACCTGAAGAAAGAATGGGCTTTCCCTAAGTAAAACAGAAGGAAATAAGTACATAACATTAGAATGTTGCCATAGGATAGTTTAATAAAAAGAAATAAACATATATATATATAACAGAGGGCTTGTGGAATTTATCTGGAGAGTGTTTTCAGAAGGAAATTTCTGTTTTAATTTTTTTGATTTTCTTTTAAGTTTCAGGATAATCTCTCCATTTTCCTGCTCACTCCATATTTATCACTACTTTTTCTTTCAGGTCACCTTCATACATATTTCCTAACATGGGGAATCTAACCCTTTCTCTACCCAAGTCCATTCAGGGTCATTTCCTTCATAAATTTGTTCTAACACTAGACAGGTCATTTACTTTGTTTTATCTATTTTGACATTTTGCCACTTCTCTCTTAATTCTAATTTAAATGAAGGAAATATAATTTTCACCAAGTTAAAATATTTAAAATTATATATTTCTATTTTCACCTATAAGTTCTAGAGATTTTTATTATGAGAGAGCATAATGAGCATTTTATAAATTATTTGTATTCAAAATGATTCACATACTTCTTTCTAAACTACTATAAGCATTACTTCATCACATTTTCTTCACAGAAAGGATGAATTTTGTGATTCCTGAATGATGAAAGGCTTTTCTCTCAGACAGAAGTTAGGAAACAGAACATGAGGTCATGGGTGCTTTAAAAAGGGAAGATTGAAATAGGAAGCAGCATGTGTATTTCTCATAAACTGACTTTTATGAATGGAAAAAGTGGTATATTTAAATATTTCTAGGAAAAATAAAATATGCATTAGTGAATATTTGAACTCAGTTAAATACATGTTCCTACAAGTAATACCATCTATCTGAAAGAGCACTTTGGGACCAAAGATTCTATGTAACCATGCTATCTTGTGTTTGTTGAAATCCTATGTTGTATTGTTTTTTTCTTATAAGACTCCCTCTGTTTCTGGTCACTCAGGGTTTCCTCATTTCCTTAATTAGTGGATATTTTCATGGAAATTCCTCTAGAATTGTGATTCTTTCCTCTCCGTTATGGCAAGGTTTTGTCTGAGTACATTTCATGATGCTGTTTTTTCAACTTTTAAGCCAATGTTTGCTTGATTTTGTTTAGATGGGTTCCTTTTATAATTTTCATCTCATTTCCTATATTAGTACATAATTCAGTTTGGGACAATAATGAAAACGTATTCATTTCTAGATAAATATTGTGTTCATTAGACTATTAAACCAACTGACATTCAACAAATAATCCTATTTGTTCCAATAAAATATTGGAAACTGGTCAACTAATATTTCCAGCTGTCATTAGTGGTGTTAGAACCATTCCATACATAAATTAATTGCCCTAAAACTCACTTTATGATTGACAAAAAATAAATAGTAAGTCAATGATGCTGGTGATTTTGGAAGATTGCTTTATTGGGGAAATTAAATTTTGACAAGATATTTTCAGCAATTTGCTTATAGACAATGTATTCTGTTCAGCAGTTATGGAAGTGACCTTCTAGAGAAAATGGCTGTGCAGATACAATACACTTTCTACAAAACCAAGGTATTATAAGGAAAACCTCATTTATTCTTACTATCAACCCACAGTTGGCAAAAATGCAAAGCAAACAGATAAATCTAGCTATGTATATTATTTAATTTCTCTGTTTTCACTGATCTAAATATCCCAAGTAGCTTCTTAACACTGTCTTGCATAAGGTGCCTTAGTTATGGTTGTATACAATTCCATTTAGTCTTAGTTTACAAATAGTTTTTCTCCATGTGTCAATTTCCCCCCTGGTAATTGTATCCAGAAGCTGAAAAATGTATACATAAATTTCTAAAATTAGTAGATCAGGGCCAGTAGACCAAACTTTAGCCCTGTTCTGCCTTTTTGGCACTTGAATGTGCAGATAATTACAGAAACTGTCTGTGCATTTGTTTCTTCACATGACAAAAAAGGAAAAGGATGAAATCACTGTCTTTAAATGCCCTGTTTGAGAAAAAGAGATCAAGACAGTGCTCTTTAAAGAACTGATATTCAATATGTAAAACTGATATCATGAGATAATCTCTGATTGGAGGCAAGCCTAAGCCCTGGGACCCCAGCCTCCATGGCAGCCTCTATGTTGGTTGATCTCTGGAGCATGTTATCTGGTTCTCAATGGATTTTCTCCCTTTGGCTATGTTTTCTCATTATCCAAACCATGAATTCATGTCAACATGGTGACTGCAAATAAAGTGAGGCAGATAATATTTACTCTTCAAACTTTTTATTTAAAATCATCCTACCTTGATTTAATATAAGATGATGCATATTTAACAAAGTTTGCATAAATTCTCTAGGTAGCTTTTCATATATATATATATGAAATATCTTTACATTAAAAGATATATATATATATATCTTTTCATATATATGAAATGTCTTTTCATATATATATGAAATTACTTTTCATATATGTATATGAAATATATATATATTTTTTTATTCTATCTGCTGACTTGGTTCTAGTTCACGTTCATAATTTCTTTAGATTACCAAGGTATCTTCACCTTAGGTCTAAGGTGGGCATTTTTGCCTTTTTTGATAATGGAAGAGGATTTTTTTTAAAGAGTGATGTGACACATCATTCAGAAGAGTTTTCTAATAAAATAATAGGTTTTTATAACTGTGCTTTGATTATAGATATTTCCTTTTATCCCAAGTAGTTAGAGGATATTTTTTAAAAGGTTGTCATGATTTGTGGAAGAAAGGAAGAAGTGACATAAAAGATAGAAATTAGATGAACAGATAAATTTAATTCTACACTTTCCAAAGTTTTCATTTTCTTCTCACAGATTTTTAAAACTATACAGTAAAAATATATATAATATTTGAATTTTTAATAGTGATGATATGAAATCACTTATTATAACACAGTGTTAGGAAAGATGGCATGATGGTAGCAAAGCAAGTAGCTCCAAGAGTCAGTTCATCCTATAGTACAGATAGTAAACATTCACAGGTATCTAAATCACTGGTTTGGGAGGCCCAGGAGACCGGAAAAGCATCCTGCAAAATTCTTGGAAGAATGGAAAGAGGAGACTGCCCATCTGAAGTGAAGATTTGAGAGTAGAGCACTCTATACTGTGGAAGCCAGTGCCCATCCCTTGTTGTTTCTGCAAGTTGCTTTGGAAGCTATTCCCTGGTTGGAGTTAAAAGCTCCCTTTCCCACAATTGTGGGAGGAAGAAATGGTTGGGCAGCAATTTCAGCTACTGATCTGTAAATTCAATGGGCTAAAGTCCAATCCAAACAACTAAAGATTGAAACTGTCCAAATACAGAAAGAGGCCAGTAGCCTCCATTTTAAATCTACCCCTGGCATGAGGGGAAGCAGGGGTGATTGAAAATCAAAGTGAAGGTAGGGACCAGCTTCTTTCAATCAGGTCAGATTGCAGCTCAAGCTTGAGCTCCAGCCTCACTTCTGGTAGAAAAGAAGCCAGAGGGTTCTTCCCCAGCCTTTCTGGGTCACTGCAAGCACTTTCAGCCTGCATGAATTAGATTATTAATCACATCTCTGGTTCCATCTCCACCTCTGACAGAGGAGGAGGAGGGACAGAGCTCCCTCTTCCTCTAATGGCAACTGCAGCCAATTTTTGCCTACATGAACTAAATTATTGGACATAACTGAGTCTCCATCCCTGTGACCAATAGGACAGGAGGGGTCAGGGTTTCCCCAACCTCATGGCAACTGCAGGTACATTTGATCTGCGTGGTCCAGGTTCGACACATCCCTGACCCAGACAGGGAAGGAGGAAGGATAGTGCACCCTCAGCCTCTCCAGGCAACAGCAGTCACTTTTGGCCCACATGAACTAGAATGGTGACAACACTGTGGATATATCTCCACCCTCAATAGTATAGGAGGGGTGGTGTCTCCTCAACCTCTCTGGCTCTCTGACTCCATCATCACCCCTGGCAGGCCAGAAGGAGGGACTGTGCTCCCTCACTTTCACTGGGCAACTGCAGCTGCTTTTATCCCACAAGAACTAGATTGCTGGGACACACTGGAGGCTCCATTCCCACCCTTGGCTGAGGAGAAGGGAGCCAAGTGCTTCAACAGTGTACCTGGGCAAATGC
>JAQZBX010074256.1:0-14779 GCA_029593785.1 Cabassous unicinctus
GGGGGGGGCCTGGGAGGGGGAGGGGGGCCGGGCGGGCGCCGGGGAAGGACCCCTCCCGCGGCCTGGCGGCCCGCACTTCCTCCCGGCCGAGCAGTAAACAAACGCCGTGATGTCACGGGCGCCGCTGACCTGCGGCTGAACCCGGAGCTGTAAATGAGATGCAAGGTGCCAGCAGCCTCCAGGCCGCGCGGCCTGCGAGCCACACACGCTCCTCCGCGCCGGCCTGAGGTTACCCCGGCTGCACATGGGCAGGATGCTGCAACCGCCACCAGACATTGCAACACGCAGCCAGTCTGCTGGCCGCCGCGTGAACCGTCCCCACAGCCGCCGCCGCCCCCCGGCAGGCACCATCCCAGCTGGAGCTCGGCCTCCCTCCTCCCAGGGCGGCCCTCCTCCCGGGGCGCTGGCCGCTTGCACCCCAGTGGGGTCCGCCTCTCCACTAGGGACCCCGTCCCCGCGCCCGGGGGGCCTCCAAACCCAGGGCCTCTGGGGTCGTCTTTGGGCTTTGTGCTGAGCAGATTGGGAAAGCGCCTGCTTTCCTCTCGGCTTTCTGGGAAGCCCATGTCCCTCCCTCCGGCCTCTTCAGCGAGGATGGGCTGCTGGACGGCTCTCCTCCAGATACAGGCGGACGCCGTTTCCCCCGCTGGCTGCCCACCAGCCCCTGCCCCACCTCGGAAGCAGGGGCCACCATTTATTGGGGACGGCCAGAGCAGCCCTGGGTGCCATCTCCTGGGCAGCAGCAGACGGCTGCGCTGCCCTTGAGAATGGAGAGGCGCCTGGGTGGAGCCCCAGGGACCCTGCTGTGGAGTTGATTTGCTGTGTGACTTTTGGATGAGTCACTTGGAGTCTCTGGGCTTCCAGCTCTCCCTCTGGGGAAACCGGGAGAATCAAAACTGGCCGCCCTGTGCGCATGTGGGGAAGGTCAAAAGTGCAAGAAAGTGCTCACCACGCTGCTAGGGTGGGTTAGAAGCCTAAGCTGTGAGCGCTTGGCACAGCGAGAACTTGACGCTCAGAGAAACGGAGGCAGCCCAGCTCCTCACCCTCCTGCCCCCCAAACTTAGCCTCCTGGGTTGGCTGCAAGAAGCTGCGTGAATAGTCCCTTGGGAGGGGGAGGCAGTCCCGGGCCCACCCTGCCTTGGGACTAAGGATAGGGGGTGGGGACCCTAGAAAGGACCCTAGCATTTTACAAGTGCCCCCGCAATGCAGCAAGGCACAGTTTAGCATCGGAATCGATTGTGGAGTACTGTTTAAACCACTTTCCCTCACACCACCCTGTCCTAGTGCAGCACTTTGTCCCTCTCTGAAATTTTAATTGTTTGTTTATTGCCTCAGTCGCCCGCACACACATCCCCATACACACAAGGCAGTGACGGGCAGATCCCTAACCCCAGCGCAGGGCCCAGTGCGGCTGCGCAATTCGCACCCGCAGGAAGCGGGTCCCAGTTATCACACGGGGGAGGGGGCAACAGCAACATGGGGCCAAGCCCTACCCTGAAGCCCCGTGGGGCTGTTTCTGGTCTGTCCTACTGTGGGGAACAGCGCTGCGTTTCACCATGGGGGGCGGGGGGCAACCCCAGACCCTGCTGTGGGCGTTGCTGAGTATATGGCCCATGTGTGGAATTATGTTCCTAAAATCCAAAAAATCTCAACCCTGCAGCACAGCTGGCCTCAAGGGCTTTGGTTGTGGGGTTGTGGACCGGAACTCTTAGGGTTCCCCCATATTACTGTGCTATAGTTTTGTGACACCCCCCCCCCAATTATTCAATATGAATGTAGGGGACCCCGAGGCACTCAAAGTCTAAGGAATCAGCCAAGGGCACGGCTGGCAAGTGACTCAAACCGTGGGACTCCAAGCCTGGCAGGGCTGCTGGTGGAGGTCAGAATAGAACTGTTGTTTTGGAAAAGGAAAGACACTTTTTGCTGGGGATACGTCTTTCAGCATCCCCTTCTTACTCCTACCGGAAGTCGCTGAGCCCATGTGTGGGAGGGACACCTTATCCTAACTGAGCATAACTTAGGAACCGGCCCCCAGAGGACATGCTTCAGTTACCTGCCAGCTGTGCCAAGGCAACGGTCCCTCGTGCAGGCCATTACTTAGGCATGGGCTTAATTGCTGGGAGGAAGGTCAAGCACCCTGGAGTTGACCTTCCCAGCTGCTGGCAGGGCGTTATCAGGCGGGGGATCTGGCCCAGAGGGCGGGGGGCTCAGGAGAAGTGACAGGACACTGACAGGAAATGGCCCGGTCAGCACATCCTGCAAAGGCCAGGATGCTGGGACCAAATGTGGGGGGGTCTCAGCCCAGGGGGCCTGGCAAGGCAGGGTTTTTCCTCAGCACGAGTCTGTGGAGAGTGATTTTCAGTAGTCCTTAGAGAGACCCCGTCCCACCAACTTCAGAGAATTCTGCTGGGGAATCAGGCCTCCCTTACCAACCTGGTCTGGTCATGCTCCCTGTAGAAACCCATCCATGGCTCCCTAGTCCTCTCCCAATTGAGCCCAAACTCCACCCATGGCCACCGAGCTCGGTGAGTTCTGACTTGCCTGTCCCTTTCCACTTGCTGCTCACACGTTTGCTCTGGCCTAGCCAAATTCTCTGGGGTTCCCCAAAGGAATCAAACCCATTCATCTCCCATTTTCCAGACCTGCCCTTCCTCTCTGCTGGGAGATATTCCTTCTGCCGCCTCTACTTCTTCCTTGGGGCCTCCCCTTAGACCCCCATCTCAGAATAATCAACCCTCTTTCCCTAGAATCCAGGCTGCCTGGATCCAAACCCTATAGCTACAGAGGTGCTGTGTGATCTTGGATAAGTATTTAAGGTCTCTGAGCCTCAGCTGCCTCATCTTGAAAATGGGACAGTAATAGTACTGAGCCCATAGGGTTGTTCTGAGGATCAAATCACATTGCGCAGGTAAATCACTTAGCACGTGGGGAGCACGTATTTAGCCCCGGCGATGTCATAGGCTGGACAGGAAGCCCCTCTTCTTTGCTTGCGGCCAGCTTCCCACCCTGGTCTTCCCTACCAGAGCACCCACTGCACGCAGGGCCAATGCAGACTCCTGGTCCATCTTCCCAGCGAGGCCAAAGGTGGGTCAGGAGCCCTGTGTGTCTTTTTCACAGCCACACTCCCAGTGTCTAATGAATACCAGTGCACTATCACTTGGTTCCTGTAACCTAGAAGAGCCCCCTACATACCCTACCCTCCTGTCAAATCTACCCTGGTAGGAAGCCTTCTGGAATGACCCAGAGTTTTCTCTTCTGTCTAGCAGGAGCCCACCCAGAGTGGGATTCTACTAAAGCCGCCCATGTCGTCTTTGCTGTCCAAGGACACACCCACCTCGATGGCATTCTCCAGCCCCAGCCACGTGGCCAGCTGCTCTCCGCCAGAGGCTATGGTGCCTCCCATTCCCGGCACCTCTGGGTGGCTGAGAACAAGGCTTTGTATTCAGTGGGTGCTCAGTGCAGACCCAACCAGCATTTTCTGAGCGCCTGTCCAGCATGCCTAGCAATCTCGTGGCATCCTCCCAAAGGCCCGGGAGGCCGAGACTCACACTGCCACTTTATAGACGAGGAAACTGAGGCTTAGACAGTGTGGCTGGCCGAGCAGCGGCCCCCAAAGACGCCCACGTCCTAATCCCCGCACCCTGGGGATCTGAGCCAAGGAGGGCGGGTGGCCTCGAGAGGCTGGGCATGGCAAGGAAGCGGATTCTTCCCCAGAGCCTTCAGGGGCAAGGCAGCCCTGACGGCACCTGGATTTTAGCCCTGCGAGCCCTGTGTCAGACTCCTGACCTCCAGAAAGGAAAGAATAAATGTGTGTTCCTGTAAGGCACAGCGTTTATGGTGATGTTAGCCCAGCAGCAGGAAACCCACACAGAGAGGCTAAGGGGCTTGCACAAGGCCTCCAGCCAGAGGAGCTGGGATTGAAACCCAGGTCTGTTTACTCCAAAGTCTGCGGTCTCTCAGTGGATTAATATCCCTGCTTCATGCTCACTGGTCAAGATCACTTCAAACAAACAAATAGAACAAACTGTTTCTGTCTTAAAGATATGCCCTGGAGACTTACGTAGAGGGTGCGGGATTGGGTACAGGCAAACACAATGCACTCGTTTTGTGCTCAGGACTGTGGATACATTAGCTCATTTAATCCTCATTTTACAGATGAGAAAACCAAGGATCAGAGAGGTTCAGAAACTTGCCCAGGGTCACACAGCAAGTAAAATGACGAGCCAGTGTTTGAACTGTGGTGTGCCTGCCTCTTGAGCTCACACTCTTAAATACTGGCTCCCTGAGAAAGGAACAAACCACACGAGGGCACACCCATTCACTTGTACACGTTTGCACTTCTCTTGGCTCCAAGACCAGGAGGTGTCTCCAGAGCCAGGGAAATGGATCTAGCTGAGGAGGTGTGAGCCCTGCAGGGGCATGCCGTGTTCCCAGCACACACTGACCCTCTGCCTCTGCCACCCTGGAGGACCCCTGCTTCCTCTGCTGTTTGTCCAAGGGGGTGGCCTGGAGAGGTGAGGTCAGAGTCACCCTTCTTGGCCAAGTGAGACATGAGGACATGGGATATGGGAGCCAAGGGTGGACAGACTCCAGGTGGGTGTGTCTGGCAGGGCTGCTGCCTGCAGAAAGGTCAAGCTTCCCTTTGTGGTCATGCTGGCCCCCACGCCCGGTAATGGTCTGCTACTGGGCCTGTGAGCAAGGCCATGGTGGGCTGGGCTGGTGGGCTGGGGAGCCCCCCCTCAGTTCTGGGAGCTCTAAAAGGAGATACTCATGGGCAGAGACCTCCCCGCCCTCGTCGCCTTGGAAAGGACTCTGTATCAGCTCCGTTCTGTTTACCTGCCTGTGGCACAAGAGAAGAACTCAGGGAAATGTCACTCTGAACCCTAGCAAAGGGGCTTCCTCCACTAGACCTGGGAGCTAGGACGATTAAAGTTTCGAGCAGCAAAGTGGCAGGTGTAAGCACCCATGGCAGAGAGGGCTGCTAATAAATGAAAGAGGGAGGAGGAGAACAAGGCAGAGAGATGACGTCCTGACAATACTGTTTGAGCTCCTGGAACCAGCCACACCTGAAGCTCTGGTCACATGAGTCAATAAAACCAATCTGTAGGACACCTCCAGACCCACCATCTGTAAAGCTGTGTTCAACATCGTTTGGCCCACTTAAGACTCCTTGGCTGCTAAAGCCACATGCTGCATAGACACTACTAGGGACTGCCAGTGTGGGCTCTTGCACGGAATGATTAACTGAGATGTAACAAACCTTACTGGCTAAGAGCAGGAGCCCTGGGTTCAAATCCTACTCGGCCACTTACTAGCTGTGTGAAATTACTGGCCCTCTCAGTCTTGATCAGTAAAATGGGGATGCCAACAGTACCCACATCACAGGGTTACTGCAAGATTTAAATGACTTTGTTACATATAAAGTGCTTGGAATGGTCCCTGACACATAGTAGATGCTCAGTAAATGCTGGCTCTAACTAGCTATGGCAGGTAGGTCATGCATTCCCTCACTTCTTTTTCACTGAGTGGGCTCTGTTCTGAGGGAGAAAGGCTAGGAAAATCAGTGATGAAGACAAATGGTTTTTTGGTTTGTTTGTTTTTCTTTTTTCAGAAAATTCCTCCCCCAACACAGGGAAGCTTGGCGAGCTGTAGCTTTCCAGGGCTGGCAGAGTCATAATATTAGAATCAGAGTGCACGCCAGGGCCTTGGCGTCATTGTGCCCCCTCCCATTTCACAGGCTGTGCTTCTTAGCTGTGGCTAAGAAATTTCTGAAAGAACTGTGTGCCAGGCGCCACACGCCAGGTGCCAACGACATCTGGTGAATAAGAGGGACATGCCCCCTGTCCTCGAAGACTTACAGTCTTTTAGAGAAGAGACTGGCCTATCAACAAGCAGCCACAAAGGGCGATAAGTTGCTATGGTAACTGTGACTGTGGCCTCGCCACAGCCCAACCCTGGGACACAGAGATGAAAATGACTGATGCCCGAGTCGGGGGCAGTGGGGGGACAGTGAGGGTGGGCAGCCCTCCAACCAGCCCGTCCCTCTGCCGCTCCTTCCCTGGGTCTCGCATCGCAGCCAAGGGCATGCGTGGACCAGCCTGCGGATGAAGAAAGGGGCTGTTGTCACCAGTCATTGACCAAAGGGAAGATGGTCAGTCCTCTAGGCCCTCTCAGTGGGGAGAGCGATTCCCTCCCACTGATTTCTAGAAAGGGCCAAGGGCTGAAATTCCCCGAGGGCTTCCGTGGCATGGGTGGAATTCTTTCCCGGGGAATCCCAGCACACCCTGACCAGGCGAGTCAGGCCCGGAGTTCTTTGCTTCCTGTATCTCACGCCCAGGGGAGAATCTGGTCCAATGTGCACAGGGTGCAGAGCTAGGGCTAGGGCTGGGGCACCCACCGTAGCCCCCGCCCCTGCCCCCAAGGAGCTATCATTTCTTTCAAAGTCTCTTGCATTGAAGTAGGAGGTTTGTACAAGTTATTTCACTAATCTTCACACCTTTCTTTTTCAGATGAGGGAAATGAAGCCCAGAGATAAAGCCACCGGCCCCAGGTCACACAGCGGGTCATTGGGAGGCCCCCTGAGATTTACGGGATTAGGAAATGGTTCCCAGCAGCCCTGTGGATGGCGTGAGTGCTCTGGCCAGTGAGCTGACCTCTACCACTCGAGAGACCCAGGTTGCTGGGACACTGCCTGTGGGCCAGCCCTTGGCCTTAGGGCTAGGGTCGCCAAGCCACATTCTCCCAGTACTGGGTGCTTTTGAGGCAGAGAAGGACCCAAAGAAGCCTCTAGAAGCCCTTTCTGGCCGCTGAATTGGGGGGCCAGGTGCTCTTGGGGAGGCTGTCTCAGTGCTCTGTGTATTTAAAGCTTCTAGCTCTCGGGTTCCCCAGTGGTGAAAGAGGGTCCCACGGAGGACTGAGCAGCTGAAGGCTGAGCAGAGCCTGGGGTGGGAGTGGGAGCTCGGTGGAGGGCATTTCAGTCCACATTCTCATCACCTTGGAATACAGAGTCAGCAGGTGAAGAACCCATGAGATGACACTCGGCAAATCCAAGTCAAGATCAACTGGGGACAGGGAGTGTGTCCTGAGTAATTTCCTAGAACAGTTACTTCCAAGCCTTATTTTTCCTTCTTTTTGAAAGCAGTAGCATTCTTCCAAAGCACACACAGCGCTCTCACATGGATCCCTGACGTTCAAAAACAGACAGAAGTGAAGCTGATCTGGCTGAGCGGAGGTGCGGGTCCCCCAGAACTCCACCTGCTCTACCTCCCACTTGCTCCCACCTTCTTGGCACCCCCAGGGTGCTCCAGAACCCGGTTTGAAAACTTGGTCCTCGAACCTCAATTGATGTTGAGGTCTGCTTTGGGGCCTCTCAGGTCCCATGGGTCAGAGGTTAAAAGAAGTGGGACATACAGACTGGAGACAGTTACCTAGAAACTGGAGAACAAGTATGTTTCCAGGCGGACAAAATGATCACATGGTCCATTGACTGAAATGCTTTTCTAGCCCCTTCCCTGAAAGGCCCACTGATGAGGGAATTCAAGACTGCAGTCCCCAAAGCAGGGGACTGCCAATGGGGTCGGAAAGGCCTGGGCCCCGGTGGCCTTTGCCAGGCTGACGGCTGGCATTAAGCATCAAGCCAGAAACCTGCAGTCCACCCTGGGGTTGGCCCTGGCTTCTGCATCCCAGGACACCAGAGTTTCCCCACCTCTGACATGAGCTCCGGTCCTAGCCTGTCTTGATGGGACCTAGTCTAAGACTTCTTCACCTGGCCTCTAGGATAGGCTTCGTGGGACTCTAAGGACCCCTCAAAAGTACAAAAATAGGTATTGTTGTGTGTTTTCCTCAGAACAGGATTCATACTTTCTTCAGATCTTCAAAGGGCTCAATAACCAGTAAAAGGTTGAGACTCAATTGCCACCTCCTTCATGAAGTCCTCTAAGATTTCCCCTCATTCATAGCCATCTCTCTCTTCTCGGGATCTGAGGATCCGACTTGTCGTGACCTCAGATTTGGCTGGCGGGAGCTGTCACTCACTCATGCCTCTGAGGCTGGGTCCTTGCACATTTAAGGTGCTACACTGGTTGTCAAATGAATCAAATTGAGCTGTGCTATTTTCCTGCTCAGTTAGTCCTTTAAAGTAAATCCTAATAACTAACCTTAGTCCTTTGGCAATTGCCCCATTCATTGTATGCAAATAATGCTATGCAGTTGAGTTTTTTAAAAAACGTTTTTTTAAGAGTGGATTTAACTACAGCTCCGCCCTCATCCTGCTGACTCACAACCCTTATCATGGTAAGGCCGCTGTGAGTTGGGCCTGTTATTGAACAGTTTGTCTCTTGACCTCTCCATAACCCTGAATGAGATAGGCTGGCCCAGGCTGATGATCTGTCCCAGTGGGAAGAGCCCTGGTTGTGAAGCTAGGAACTCTGGGTTCAAAAGGCCACCGCTTGCGCGGCTCCTCAGCCATCTGCCCCACCTGCATCTCTAAACCGGGCTGCTAATTGTACCTGCCTGAGCGTGGCCAAGAGGGCTGGACAAGACAGCGGAAAAGCACCTCCCCGTCCTGTTTCGTGCAGGGAGCCCACGAAGCACGAGCATCCAGTTGAGTGCTGCGGGGCTCTCAGTTAGTACTGAAATGCCCGGTTTTCAGAGCAAGGAGGTGAGCTCCCACCTCCTCTCCTCTCTCCAGCACCCTGGGCGACACGGACAACGTGATGATCTCACCGTTGAAGGACCCCGGGGAGGTCATGCTGAGGAGAAGGGTTGTCTTCTTTTCACTTTCCAGTGTTGGCTGATGGGTGCTGGTGTCCTCTCCTCCTCCTGGCCCCCCATCACTCTGGTGGCAACGGCTCGTAGAAGCTAAGGGCCAGAAGGGACCTGGGAGGTTGTCCAGAGCCTACCTGGCCCCCCCTGGGGTGGGAAACGCTAAGACAAGCGCGCTTAGGAGCAGCTGGTCAGTTCGCAGGAAGTACTAAAGGTGTTCCCTTGTGGGGCCAGGTCCCCATGGCTGAGCCCTCCCCCTGTCCTCGTGCCTCCCTCCGGGACCACCTGGCACAGGTCCAAGGCCCCCACGGTATTGGAGGGCAGCTGATGCCGTCTCCCACCTCCTAAAGAGTCACGAACCCCCACGGGTTGTCACCTGACTGCTTCCCCCAAGGTACTGTCAGCCTGAGCCCACTCCCGGGCACCCTGGATGGCTCAAGGACCCTCCCAGGGTGTTGCCTGATACCGACCACCGTATCCCTGATGTCTGCTGACAAAGCAGGGCAGAAAAGCCTCCCTTTCATTCTGGGCACCCAAACAGTTGATGTTAGCATATTTTGGGGGGAGTTTAACTTCATTGCCATTAAAAGTCACCTTGTTGCAGTCAAGTCATCTTTCCAAAATGCCAGGGGCTTTTTCAATCTGACAGACGATCTTTGCTCCAAAACAAAGTTGCCTGTCCTGTTCCCTGCCACCTCCCCACTGCCTTGATTCCTGAATTCACGAATGAGCCTGACACAGTCCGAATCCCTAGATCCATGTCACCCTCCAGGAGCCGGCTCGGAGCAGGGTGGCGTGGCAGGTCCCGGGCCTGGGTCCTGGATGACTTACCCCCACACCAAGACCACCCTTCCTGGTTCTAGGGTCTGCTTGGTCCCGCATGCCCTGCCCCCACCCCCAGCTCTCCCTCCCTGCCCCCTTGCTCACCCTGCTCCAGCCACTCTGGCCTCCTGGCAGTTCCCCAAACATCCAGGGCACACCCCCCCCCCCAGGGAACCCTACTCTTCCCTCTTCCCGGAGTGCCACCCCTTGCCACCATGTCCTTTAGTCTGTGTCCTCATGACCTTCAAGGCTTTCCTCAACGTCCCCTTCTCATGGCAGCCCTCTCTGGCACCCTATCTAGCATTTCAGCCCTTCTCCCATTTCTGGGCCCTTTGCTTGATTTGTATCCTTTTTATTTATTTATTTATTTAATTATTTTTTAAAGATTTATTTTATTTTATTTATCCCCCCCTTGCTGCTTGTGCTGCTGTGTCCATTTGCTGCGTGTCTTCTCTGTGTCTGCTTATCTCCCCCTTACTGTGAGGTCTTGCAGCATCAGCCCACGGCGCCGCGCGAGCCGGCCTGCCCTCACAAGGAGGCGCCGGGAAGCGAACCCAGGGCCTCCCATATGGTAAACGGGTGCTCTATCCATTGCGCCACACCCGCTTCCTGCCGTGAGGTTGCTGCATCAGCCCACCGCACCACTCAGGCCAGCGTGCCCTCACAAGGAGGCCTCGGGACGTGAACCCGGGCCTCCCATATGGTAAACGGGGGCTCCATCCACTGAGCCACACCCGCTTCCCAATTTGTATCCTTTTTAGCACTGAGTCGGGTCTAACTCCCTACCTCGCTTATTTATCTCATTTATTAGGTCTCCCTCTCTGAAATGTCAGCTCCACATGCGCAGGGATCTTGCTTTGCCACCTGCTGAATCCCTGGTGCTGACACATAGTAGGTGTTCTGTTGATCCGCTGAATGAATGAATAAGTGACTGAATGAATGAATGAGTGCCTACCAACCATTCGCTTGCTCTTCTGTTCTGATACCCAGGCACACTCTTTTTGAGAATCAGGACCGGTACTCATTTATGGATTCTAACCCCTTGCTCATTTTGAGGGGCCCCACAGGGGAGCAGTGCACATTTGAGTGCCAGCATCAAAATATTAGGTTAACTTCCCTCCTTTTCATTTTGCTTCCACTGCTTCCTGACCTTCCGGCTCATCTAAATAACAGGTTTCAAATGTTTCCTTTCAACTGTCTTATATGCTTGGTGTATTTTTAGATTGTGTCTCCTGAAGGCAACCACAGAACTTCTCATTCTAGGTGTGGTCCTGCTTTTGTCCAAGCAAAGGCAGCCGAGGGCCACCTCCCCACAAATCCGGCTGAGATCATCTGCTCAAAGTGGATGGACGGCCTCAACACAGAACAAGATGGACACGGACCAGAGCAGTAACCACAATGGTCAAGAGATCGGAACGGCTCCTATGTGGCAATAAACAAATGCCCTTCAGTCTGAAACGATGAAAGTTCAGGGGAGTTTGAAGTCTAAACAAGAATTAGCAGAAGGGTTAGGGAGGCCGAAGATGGACTTGCTGACCCAGATGCAGTATTACTAGATGTAGTAATACTAAAGCCCAAATGGACAATTTGGCGATTTTAGGATAAATAAAAGGAAGTTCTGCTTGACATGCTAGTTAGGAAATGTGGGGCCCTAGTTCTCTTGAAAGCTACAGGTTGAAAATATTAACATGTTCTACGAGAGTTGAAGTAAATTCATGGCAGACAGCTACCCAGCAGCTGCAAAGGAAATTTAGAAATGGGCATGGGGCACCCTCCCCAGGGCAGGGCACATTTTCCATCTCTGAGTTATTGCTTCTTTTTCACTGAGTGGGCTCTGTTCTGAGGGAGAAAGGCTAGGAAAATCAGTGATGAAGACAAATGGTTTTTTGGTTTGTTTGTTTTTCTTTTTTTCAGAAAATTCCTCCCCCAACACAGGGAAGCTTGGCGAGCTGTAGCTTTCCAGGGCTGGCAGAGTCATAATATTAGAATCAGAGTGCACGCCAGGGCCTTGGCGTCATTGTGCCCCCTCCCATTTCACAGGCTGTGCTTCTTAGCTGTGGCTCAGAGAGGGGGCCGATGAGCCCAGGCTCCAGCAGAGCAAGGTCTAGAGCCCCGTACCTGTCCTCCCAGCCCAGGTGAGCAAGGAAGGCTGCAGGGGAAGGAGGCCACAGAGGGAGGTAGCTGTCTATTCATGGAACAACCCAAATCACAAGGCCATTGTCTGAAACCCAAGGACCAGATGCTACAGGTTGCAAGACTTCCTAGGTGTCACAGGTAGGACAGAGAGGCTACCTTTCAGCTCCCAGGCCAGGTCAAAGAGGGGCCTGGTACTTTTCCAGAAATGCCCAGCAAAGGCTGCCTTCAGGGTGAGCCTGAGGGGAGACAGCCATTGCTTTCTCCTGTCACCACCCCCAGCGGTGGGACCTTCACCACACATTGATTTTTTAAATGCAGCTATTTTGGCTGGATGACTCTAGGTCCCCCAAGGTCACCTGTCTAGACCCCACTCATTTCTTTCTCCTTTCTCCTATTCTCACCAGTAATGACCTGACTCAAAGGCTGAGATTTCAACTCCCAGCTTATCCCCTCCTTTCTATAGCCCACTATACAACATTCTCTGCCCTCTCGTTCCACCTCCCACTTCCAATTCCAACCAGGTGCAGAGTGTTTGACCAGGCGATTTCACTAACCTGGATGGCCCCTCTCATATGCCTTCTGGTTGAAATGCTTTGCCTTCTTCTAGTTCAGCTCAAATGCCACCTGCTCTGTGAAGCCTTCCACGAGTCCTCGGTATAAATGAGCAGCTCCACTGGGCTTCCTCTGGGTCGTGCACTGAACAGTGTCTCCCCAAAACTCACCTCCACCAGGACCAGAGGAATGTGACCTCATTTGCGAATAGGGTCTTTGCTGATGTAATGAGTTGCGGATCTCAAGATGAGATTATCCTGTATTTAAGGTGAGCCCTAAATCCAGTGACAGGCGTCCTTATAAGAGAGGGAGAGGGACGGATGTGGCTCAAATGGTTGGGTGTCCGTCTCCCATATGGAGGGACCTGGGTTCGATCCCCGGGACCTCCCGGGAAAAAAACAAAAAAAAGAAAGGGAGATTTGAGACCCAGAGGCAGAGGGAAGATGGAGGCAGAGACTGGAGTGGCGCTGCCTGAAGCCAAGGGATGCAGGAGCCACCAGAAGCCGGAAGAGGCCCGGAAAGCTCCTCCCCTAGAGCCTTCCGAGGGAGCTCGGCCCTGCCCACACCTTGATTTCAGACTTCCGGCCTCCAGAACTGTGGGAGAATAAGCTTCTGTTGTTTTAAACCACCAAGTTTGTGTGATTCGTTACGGCAGCCACAGGAAATCAATACATACTGTCATTTGTGCCTCACGTAAACCCCTGGCCACGACTCGTGCCTTTATTCATCTTTGCTGTATCTCCCACGGGGCCCAGGGCTGTGCCAAATGCCCAAAGGGGCCCTGGGATAGGTCTGCCGATCCAGACTTCCCAAAGATGGTTGTCACGGGTCTGGGACTTGCTGGAGGGATGTGATGGCGAATGGGGCTGACAGATCCTAAAGGGCTCGTTCCTGGCTAGCTGCTTTGGAAACAGGACTATCTCTCTGCATACTATAAGCTCAGTCATGTCCAAGCCAGTTCTCACTGCACCCCCCTGAAGTGGGTCCTTGAGTCCCAGCCCTACCCCCTCCGCCGATGGAGGGACAGAGGCCCACGTATGTTGCCACTCCTTCCACGGGCCTGTAATCGTGGCCCGGTGCTGCAGTCCAGCTACCTGCCCCCACATGGGACCAAAGGGTGGAAAAGCCACTGCAAATACTTCCAAGCAAACAGTCCACTTCTCCTCTGAGGGACTCCTGCTAAAATCCACGTCAAACTCAAAGACTTTGGGGACCAGGCCAGCTAGTAACTGCCCAGGAGCCTTGGTAGGGAATGGGCCCGGGGTTTTGAGGCTTTTGTGGAAGGAATTCTAGGAGGGTTTAGAAAGCAGAAAAGGACGGTAGTGGGAATAATCCAGCAGGAGCTGGATTATTGGAGACCCTAACCAGGTGGGTGAGGGGAGATGTCACAGCATAGAGACGTTCCAACGCCATCTGGAGCCTTTGTGTCTCTTTGAGAAAAACTTTCTTTTGGGGCACCTTTGCAGCTTAAGGCTCACTACCGCCCACATATATTGCCAAATCCTGTTTGACTCAAGGGGACCTCAGGTCATTATGGGAAACTGGAATGTCACCTCCCCTCCTGGCCATGCCAGTTGCCTGCAGAGGTTCTGATACTCCTTCTTTCCCCTTTTGAGGACCTTTCCCCTCCATATCCAATCCCATCGGAATCGGGGCTGGAAGGGCTCTTGGCTGCAGCCTCTGCTCCTCCCCAAGGAGAGCAGGAGTCAAGTGTGGTTCAACACTGCCGCCTGCCTAACATCTCAGCAGGCTGCGGGTGGCGCCGCCCTCCCTGGCTCTCGGGATGGCCCTGGACTACCCCCATGCCCACTGCTCACGCAGGTCCCCGACCCGCTCGTCCACACCCCCATAACACCTGGCCCTTTGCCCCCATGCCCACTGGCCCCCAAACATTAGAGGATTGTCCCAAAGCCGCCGTCTCTCTGGCCCCAGATAGGATGCCGGCAAGAAGCTGGAATTCCAAATTCCCCACCATGACAGCAGCGGAAGGCTCATTATAAAGGGGCACCAGTAACTGGCCAGATAATTACTAGTTACAGGGAGAGCTCTCGGTCATCCTGACTGGGCCACTATGGAACATACCGTGAATGGCACTGGAGTTTCCTGGGGCCCCTGGATCCTGTTTTCAGTGACCCTGACACCAATCGAAGGCGTATTTCTAATCGGTTCTGGATTGAGTCCCTGGAAGGGGATGTCCATTCCAAGTTAGGTGGGGCCGTGGTTCCCAGAGCATGAAATTGCAGGGCTCCACTTTCACTGTTCTCCTCACCCCTCTGGCCCCATGCCGTGTTCGTCTTTTCAATTTAGTCAGTCAAGTCTTCCCAGATAACTAAAAGGAGTTCTCCACATGCCTACTGCAGGCCGTTGCAAGAACAGCAAAAAAGAGACCCAGAATTTGGGCCAGCTGGAAGATTCAGAAGAAAGTTTCTCTGGGATGCAGACAGCTAAGGAATGACAATGACATGCAACTGGCCAAACACACAAGGCAATAATAAGCCCCCCCCCCCCC
>JAQZBX010074257.1:0-14784 GCA_029593785.1 Cabassous unicinctus
ATATAGTTGGGATTTTCCTAGGTATACTATTAACTTCTAATTCTATCGAAGTCAGCAAATATAATTTGTAATATTTTGACATTTTAATTTTATTGAGGCATATTTTATGGCTCACCATAAAATCTATCTCAGTTAATGTTCCATGAGCTTTTAAAAAGCAGAAGTCACTACCTGATTCTATGTTAGGGCCTATAATGAATTGACTGTGATATTAAAACTGCATTTCTTAGATTCCCTTGAATAAAGTTCTTATTGTAACTTAATTTTTACCAATGAGTGGAATTTTTTGTGAGATTTAAAAGAGGAAATAAGGTGGAGCATCTTTCTGCAACAGTAGGAAAGAAGAATTCTGACTTTTTACTTTGTTTATTCACTTTGTAACTTCAATTCTAAAGATGTCATTGTCCCAATTGGCATATTCAGAGATCACCTATTACGGAGTAGGAACCCTGCAAGGAACACTGCAAAAGCCAATGAGGGCCATCTCTTGTGGACCTTCCACATCAAGCAGGAGGATCTCACTTGGAGACTCTGGGCCATACAAGTCAGTTTTAAAGAGAGGCATGTCAGTGTTGAGGTTTCCTTTTAGGGTTTTTGCCCCAGTCTTGGTGGAGGAAATACAGGAAGTGGGTGTTGGAGTAAGAAACTGGCCATCCTGGAGATGCCCACAAGTCTAAAGCACATAAATAGCTGAGAATGAGATATGTGAGTATTTGTGAAAAATGTTTAGAAAGTTTTACCCACATGCCTTGATGGCTGGTTGGATGAGAGAGGTAAACAAGATGTAAAATACTATCATTTGCTCATTGAATAAATGTCTCTTCTGTGTCTACTATAACCAGAAGCTAAAGATATGGCAATGAGCCAGAGAGGTAAGGCTCTACTCCCATGGAGCCTATATTTGAGACTGGGATGACTGAAGGCTTGGTGGGTGAGATACCTGCCCTGAAGGAATTAATAAAATAGGAACCCATTGGTCCTCTGCAATAGCGGTCAGTTCAAGTTTGAAAGGCCTGCAGTTCATCAAGGTTGAAAAGCTAAAGAGTGTTTGAAATTCACAGGTTTGCAATTTGGGAAGGAAATCACCTGTAACAACAGATCTGACAGATGTCAAAATGAGGGCAGAATTAGCCACAGAAGTGGTAGTAATGGACCACAGAGAACATAGGGTTAGAAAGATGCCTAAAGAACAGTTATGAAGAATCATGCACATTGAAAAGGAGGCAAAAAATCCCCCATCCAAAAATAGCTGAGAAAGGCAGACACTGAGAAAGAGGTCCTAAGGAGCAGGGATATGTCAGATGCTGCATAGATGCTCAGAGATGACCCTGTGAATGGAGCTTGTTTCTGTGGCAGTAGGAGGCAGAAGCAGCTTCTCCATGTCCATGTTGAGTATATTGCAGTGAATGGGAAAGAAAAAGAGAAGGAAAAGACAGCCTTTTGCAAGATACAGGAACAGACAGCCCTTTGCAAGTTATGTTCTCCTTGGCCTTGCTGTAGAGAAATGCTATAGATAGGGCATGCAGCCCCTGAACACAAATCTATTAGGAAAAATGTTTTCAAGAAGGAAAATGAAAGGAAAAATCAATGAAGGACATGTAGTTTAATGAAAAGTGTTGGAATAGGTGGTGGTTGTGGAAATAATGGGCATTTGTCTATAAAAGCAGTTCCTTTCATTTATGAGTGCCAGATGGGTTCTAAAATAGTCACACAAGGAAACATGACTCTAAAGTTAGTGTCTTGTAAGCTCTGCAGAATTTCCAGGAGGACAGGACAGCACTGAAGCTGACATGGACCCAGGCCAAGCATCCACACCCAGGTGGGCAGGGAAGTCTGATGAGACACCGGTGATTAAGTTCATCCTGCAGGGGTTCTCAGAGGACACAGAGCTGTGGTTTCCCCTCTTTGGCTGCTTTCATTCCCTCTACACTGTAGACCTCATGGGCAGCATTCATGAGGTCATCATTGTCATCATCACCTGCAGCTCCAGCCTCCACAGCCCCATGTACATTTTCCTGTCTAACTTGGACACCATGGACATTATATACACAGCCGTACTGCCCAAGGTGCTGGCAGGCCTGGCCTTTGAGGAAAATGCCATCTCCTTTCAGGGGTGTATGACCCAGCTCTTTTTTCTCATGTGGTCACTGTCTTCTGAGCTGCTGCTCCTCACTGTATTGGCCTATGACTGCTATGTGGCCATCTGCCAAACTCTGCATTACAGGATGCTGATGAGCCCACTGGTGTGTGGGGCACTGGGTGCAGCAGTCTGGGCCATCTGTGCCCTGAACTCCTCCATTAACACTAGCCTGATGGCACAACTCTCCTTCTGTGGTCCCAATGTCATTACTCACTTCTTCTGTGAGATCCCCCCACTCTTGCTGCTCTCCTGCAGTACCACTATATGAACAGCATCATGACAGTCTTGGCCGATATCTTCTATGGATTCATCAACTTCGTGCCCACACTCACGTCTTATGGCTGTATCATTGCCAGCAGTCTATGCATTTGTTCATCTGAGGGGAATGGTAAGCCCGCTCTACCTGCTCCTCCCACCTCTTTGTGGTCTCCATCTACGACTCAGTGGTGTTTTGGGCCTACATCAGCCCAGTCTCAGGATACAGTTCTGAGAGAAACAAAGTAGCTGGAGTGCTGCACACAATTCTGAGTCACACCTGGAACCCACTCATCTATACACTGAGGAACAAGGAGTTCAAGGAAGCCCTGGTGAACTCTTCTCTTTTTGTAGATATTAAGTGCCTTTCATCCACATTGTGCTGTTCCATGCCCATTTTCTGAAGACCTGGCATAAAGAAGTGAGACCTAGCTGTCACAGTTTTAGCAAAATGCTCCTCACATACTGATTCTGACCAAGTTAGTGTAGATTTGCTGGTCAGTTTTTTTCTGGAATTGCATGGATCTGTTGTACTGGCCACATCATGGTGTCTTATGATGTCAGCACATAACATATGTTGGGTGTACAGAACCAGCCTAAGCTCCTGAAAGGCAATCTCCTTACTCTCTAGGAAACATGCTAGGCTATGGGTGTTGTCTTAGAGGGCCCTGATCCCTAAAACTATCCTCTAGGCCTATCCTGATCAAGTCTTCCTTAAGTTTTATTATACCCTTCCTTGCACCCCAAGCTCTAACTGAAAAGGTCAACCAGCTGTACATGTGTCTGTGCCTCACTACCCATCTCATGCACTTTTGCCATTACACAGTTGTCCACAAGGGTATATTTTCCCAGAAACTCCCTTCTCATGGGTATACATTCAAAGGGAATATACAATCAAAACCATATCAAATGCTCCCTTTTCCCTGAAAGTCTTCTATATCTTTACAAGCTGAAAATAGCACCTTGCTCTGTCCTCTGGAGTGTTAGTTACTTGGCTTTCTTGTAGACTGTATTCCAAGGATATTCACTTCAGGCATAGATCAGCATCACCATCAGTGATACAAGACCCTTCATGTGGAATATATTTATACCTTGTTGTGCACAGTACAGGGGTCCCTGTCCTAAAACACACTTCTACTTTCTCCCTCTCACCTGAGGATGTGTCCAATGGCACCTTATTTCCCAATTCCCCAGCTGCTCTCATAAAATTACCCATATATCCATATTTAAATTTGTCTCCCATCAGTAGCCAACAGAAATCCATAGTTGAAGTTGCACCACATCTTTCATGAAACATTTTAAATACTTTTATCCACATTTCATAAAAGGAGAGTTATCCACTTCATGAGTGTGATATTTGGCTCCAATGGAGGTCTGAGTTAGGTCAGAAGAGTTGGGGGTAGCTGTTTCTGTTCAGTGTGTTAGAGTGGGGAAGGATATCTATGATGTAGAGGTTGGGGGTTGCTACTGTTGATTTCTGGAGTGACAATTTTGTGTTGTGTATTCCTTTCCAAAAGTTGCCACAACCACCAAAACCACATGGCTTAAAGCAAGAGAAATTCATTCTCTTACACTTCTAGAAGCTAGAATTTTAAAAAAATCAAGATGTTAGCAGGGTCACACTCCCTTTGAAGGTTCTAGGGGAGATTTCTTCCTTGCCTCTTCAAGCTGTTGTTGGCTCCTGGTAATCACTGGCTTATGGCAGCATCCCTCCAATGTCTGCCTCCTTTCTAATGTGGCCATCTTACCTGTGTCTCCCCTCTTTGTCTATGTCTCAAATCTTCCCCTTCTTTCTCCTATAAAGAAACCAATTATTGGATTAAGATGAGATCATTAAATTAACTACATCACCAAAGAGTAATTTTTCTAAATAAGGACACACTCACAAATAGACATATTTCTTTCAGGGACAGTATTCAATGTATTAGTCTGTCCCCTTATTCCTTAAAATTCATGCCTGTACCAGACACAAATACACTTACCTAATCCCAGCATCCCCCAAAATCTCAACCCATTAGAGCATAAACTATAAGTACAAAACTTCAGGTAAATATCATCAGCTCAAAATCCCCAAATGTCAACATTTAAATCATCTAATCAAGTATGTATGAAACACTAGGTATGATTCATCCAGGGTCAAAATCTCTCTCTGTATCTGAATCTTTGTAACTAGAAAGTTAGTCAACAACTTTGAAAATACGTTGGTAGGACATGTTTTGAATAAACATTTCCATTCTAAAAGGAATAAATTGGGAAAAGATAAAAAGGGATCAATAGTTCCAGGCCATGTCAAAACCCAGCAAGGCAAATTTTCTTGCCTCCACTTATTTTCTCCTTTAATTATGCAAAAGTCTAAAAAGGAATTTCTCAGGTCCTCACACAGACTCAAGTTCACACAGTCAGTGTCTCAGGGAGATGAAAGTTGACAAAGTGGCAAGCTGCTTATCCAGTTTCCTTGTACTCCACTGGTATTATCGTCCTTTCAGGCTTTCCTGGGAATGGATCCTGAAAATTATCTCAGTTGTAGCTGAGTCAACTTGGTCACTTCTTTAGGTTAGGTTTCAGTTTTGCATTAAATTACAGAAAACCCAACAACTGGATTAAACTACATGGGAAATTATATTTCTTCTACATAAAGGAATTCTGGTTGTAGGCTGTTCAAGGCGGGTGAGGTGTTTCCATGAAGAGCATTATGTTTTTCTGCTCCCCTTCCTAAGGTCATGGAGCCTTTGTCACAACCATTTTGCAGAGAGAAGAAAAAATGAGTGACAAGGCAAATGGGCATGTTTTGGCTCAGTTTGGGACCAACAGCTTCCACTGACATCTGCTGAATCAGACTGATCATGTTTCAGCCATGATGGAAGGAAGGCCACAATAAGAGTGGACATCATGTGGATATTGGAGGAACACAACCAGTTACCGGTCCCCATGAGCTTCAGCAATTACCCAAGTCTATTCATCCTTGTTATGTGTTGCTCACTTTTCCTTCAATGACCACACATGAATGACCTGGAACTAAATATTGCAAAGTTATCAACTCTTTTGCAGGCCTTGTCACTGTACATGTCTTGGCTACTCTCTACACTTTCTGAAATATTAATTCACTTTAGAACTGAATGAGAAAGTAGAGACTACCCACTGCTTCCTTCATAGCCCAACTGTATTTTAACCAGGGAGAAAGAGAATGTGCCCAAGTAAAACAACTATACTTGTCCAAAACCACTATCCAGGTGTCTTCAGTGAGATAGGAGGTATCCTTACAAAAGCACTTGGGGAGGGCATTTGGCAGGGTCCCTGCAACTTGGAGAGCTATGTTTAGAAGTAACAATTTACAAATGGCTGCCCATATTAGTGCTAGTTATAGTGTGGGTTCATTTTCACAACTATTGATGTTAATAAACACCAGGTGGTTTATGTAGGATATTTGTCAGGAGGCACAATGATATGTAGCAAAGACCTTCTCAGCTAAGAGGACAGAAAGAGGACCTCATATCTGTTAAGAAGATAAGAGATATGGAGAAGATGTGACCACCATCTAGTGGCCAGCTGATTGTGGCAGCACAATTTAAAAATACTCAACTTTGGGTATAGGCATATAGGTTCATGGGCTCTGGGAATTAAATATAGAGATATCAACATCCCTGCTTTCAAAGGACTCTCAATTTAGTGGTTATTCATCCAGAGAGTAAGTCAAACACTTCTCAGGCAGACACAGAAGAACCAAAGTGAGAATCTGCAAAGATATATGATTGTCTATAGCAGTATCCCACAAAGGGCAGCAATGTCCTCAGAGTCTTCCTGTAGATGCTTATCTACTTTTTATTATTGTAAAATGCAGCTGTTTTAATTCTATCCTCTTTTCCAAAAGCAAAAGAAGGTAAATCAGTAAATTATTAGGAAAAAAGTCTTACATTGAAAAACACATGGATACAAAGCCCAGAGGATGGTACACAAGAGGCCTTTGTTTTCACAGCCATTCATTCTATCCTACATGAGGCCCCCAGACAGATGTCAGGACCCTCCTTTCTGACTCACTCTGTCACCATCCACAGGCCTATCAATCTACACACATTTCTGCCTTCCATATCCCATCTCCCCTCCATTCCAGGGAATGGTATCAATCTCTGAGCTTCATATGTTTTTGACCCTTGATTGAGGCAGAAAATGGCTTTGGTTCCCTTACCGTCAGATAAATGTATACAAGCAAACAAAACTGCATTTGAAAATGCGGACTTATCTACTTTTCCTTTCAACAGTTACTTTTATTCTTACCTTTTCCATTCAGGTAGCAGAAAGGATGTCTTATAGGATCAGTTGTTACGAAATAAACAAAAGCAAAAAAGTTGTCAGTACACAGCTTCAAGTTTAACATAAATTTCAGAAAAAACATATCATCATGAATAGTTTGAGTTTAAAGTTTGTAGACCAAAGACAAGTCCCCATGTGTCAGGGCATGAGACTGACACAAGAATAGAAACCCTGATGATGTGGGATATTTTCCCCTGCCCCAGAAAAGACAAGAATATTTAGACCTGGAGAAGGGCAGAGTAAAAGGAGGATCATGAGCAATAAATAGCGTTGAGGGTTCTTTATATAGTCTGTGCCTGGCTGACAAAGTCAAGCCCTGGGAGATGTGATGATTGGAGAGTTCCATTGTTTACCCTGAAAGAGGAGAAGCCCCATGAGTTTCCTCCCACCACCGAGCAGAGGTAGTAGAATGGAAGAGGCCATGGGCATATCCTCCTCATGTAGGAAGCTGAAAATAATAGAGAGAGATGCAGCATCTAAGGTGCTTTATGGCTGAGTAGAGGTTTTCACCTATGGATATCAGACTGAACCATTCATCCAAGACCAAATGGAAAGTTGATGTTGAGCAGGTACATACTGGAAGAACACCACTCTCAGCAGGTTTAATCATTTTCAGATGCCTGATGGAATACTGGACCCTATTTTATCCTCCCCTGTTGTGATGCTACATAAAACCCTGAAGAATAAAAGAGAGTGGGCCAAGAGGTCAACATGAGGCAGGGCTCTGGTGCTAGGTAAAATGGGATCCACTGTAGAAATAATGTAATGTGTTGGAGAAAATGAACACACTTATCCTACTTGATCATCTGGATTCAGACTAAACTATTTTAGATGATGCATTAATATTGATTATCTCTTACAATGGCAGTTCTGGTAAATAGTTACTGCCTCTTTCTCCCATCTTTCCAAAGAACACATCCCAGTAGGAGGATGAATGAGGAGGAATCTCTGTCCTGCCTCCATATCACCCATCAAGAGATCTGTGTGTCTACACTTAGCTGCCCATTCCAGATCCTGCCAGATGCCCCCTTCTCTCTCCACTGTGAAGGTCCTTCCCACACCACAGAATGGGTCAACCCTCTGAGTAACTGCATGAACACGGGCCCACAGTTTCAACCTCTCTTCTACAAAGACAATACAATGGTTTAAATGATTTTTGTTTGGTGCTTTGTCATCCTGCCTTGCCTGGTCATAATTTCCTCATTTAAGTGAACACCACAGTCCATTCTGCCCTTGGTAAAACTACAACTAGCAAGGCATGTACCTCCATAAGGTCCAGATGATAAGAGCCACCCTCATCTTCCCAAAATGGCTTTGGTACTTTTTCCCTTTGTACCACATAGTTTAAAACTGTCAATCCCAGCAGCCATGTGAAAATTCCACTCTTATGCTGGACCCACTTATTTTTATGCTCACCACTCCCTACTGTCTCATGTAGTAGCCTTGGTTAGGTAAGCATCGGGCCCCTCTGCCACCCTCATTCTTCCCTCCTCCCAGGATGTTTGCTTTAATAAAGCTGACTTTTCCTGCATTCTCAGTTTTCTGGATATCTCTATTTGTAGCTCATCACCACAGATCTTCCACATAGCACCCAAAACAATTCATGCAGTGAGCAGGGTGTTTTGATGCTGGCCTGTAGTGACCAGGTGGGAATGCCTTTATGCTGATTTTGATTTACAACCCTGCTGTCCCAAGTGGCTAGCACTATTTGAGAAGGCTCTACCACCTGATAGCATTCATTGTTGCTGTTTTGGCAGCTGCCTTTTGTGTTTGTCAGGTATTGCTTAGGTTACTCACACCAAATTGTGGATCCATTAAAGGCTTGGGAACCTGCAGAGAAGCACAGATGATTTCCTGGAGAAGACTTAAATCTGTCACTGGTCTTAGTAGGGAAAGAAGTGGGACAATGACCAATATTACTCCCCCAAAAGGAACACAGCCCAGGGTGATACAAGTGAAAATTTGTATAAATGAATCAGCTGTTTTCCTACAAAGATATAGAGTCCCACATAAAATATGAGACAGGCTATTTCCAGGTCTGTGTGCCTTAGGCACTCAGGGGGTAAAGACTCATGGGCCTGCTGTTGGTTGTGTATGTCAATCACCCGTAGGCCTGAGGATGGCTCTGTATCGAGATGGGAGCCTCCAAGTTCATCCTTTCTGAGCTTCATCTGCCAGATCATGACCATAGGTAGTAAACTGTTCCTGGGTTTAGGGAGTATTTCCTCTACCACAATACATATGGAGGGAGAACATGGCACCTCTCTGGCCAGGGGGACACAAGGGTCTGTGATCCTTATGTTACTGCAGTCTTCACTGCTGTCATTCTTTGTCTCCTACCCAATAGGTTATATAGGGATGAAACTTTGGCATGTGGAGGCTAGTGATCTCATGGGCAAATGCAAAGGACACAAACACTTTGTGCCAGCCCCACCTAAAACCCATGATGTGGTTTCCTTCCTACTGAAGACATGTAAGACACCAATGCAATGTTCCTGGGCTTTGTAAAGTGCTGCATCATATCAGCATAGGGCCTGGGCAATTTGCCCAATGTCCCAGCCTCACTAATGTCAATACCTGGAGAACCTATTGGGGCACACTAGAAAGAGAGGTTGCAGAATACAAGACAGGACAGAGGTTCACCTAACCTTTTCTGTTAATGACCTACAAGACAAAGAAGCCAGGTTAGAGAGGATATGGAAACCAAAACCAAAAATTTTACCACAAGGAAAATTCAAACTATTAAGGATTTTATTCAGCAGGAGGGTGAAGCAGTGTCTGACTCAACACTGGGTCCTCATTATTAGTAATCCCCCAGGAGATGTGCCAATTAGCAGGCATTGCTATAGACTCCAAATCATTAAAGACTGTGAAACTGTCCTCTATTAAGTTAATAAAAAGACACAATGGTCCATAGTGGGATATACTGCCAAGGTTATGCCCACTGGCAAACAATTAATGAGTCCTGATTGTTACTTTAAAAAATTGAGATAATGCAATGGGCATAACATTTCTTTGAGCATTCAGACAGAAGAGGTCCAGAGTTTTTCACCCTGTGGGAGTCCCTATTTGATATCAAGACATGGAAAATTTTCTCACAGGGCAACTTCTCCCCTCAACTTACTAGGCAGATTTACTCATCCTAATTTGCAAAGCTTATACTATTGGTGATGTTTTGGATGACAGGACATTGGGAGACTTACATCAGAGTCACAGGTCCTGGCTTCTCAGGACCAGACCACCACCCTACAGGGGGCATCATTGTGCCTCCACTAGAGGGCCACCACCTCCTTCTCCTACTGCATATTAAGGCTTAATCTCCTCCCCCCAGAAATTAAGACTATTGGAACAGTTCTTATTAAACAGTGCCCCCTAGTGTTGTCATTGTTTGTTCTTACTTTCCCCACTTGGGTATTGATGCTTTAACAAGTCACCTGGAGTTCGATCAATTCCATGACCCCTTTTGTGGGCCATGCCAAATGAGACCTTTGTGAAATAACCTTTATTAATCAATGCCACAATATCAACTGAAGCAAAGTACTCTGGCCTATAATCCAAGTTCTCCTCAAAAAGGAAGCCATTCATTATAACTACCATCTCCCCATACAATAGCCATATTTCGCCACCTCTTAAAGCCTTCACCTATGAAAGATGGTTAACCAAACTTAATAAAAGATTTACCAAACTTAATAAAAAAGTTCTGCCAATCAAAGCCCCTATTTATAAGATCATTTAATTAATAAAGTGTATAAATAGGAGCACAAATATTTGCTTTGCTGTTACTGACTTAGGTGACATGGTTTACTTAGTGTCAATACCTAAAAAACACTGACTGTTACCACCTGGACCTTAACAAATGGTTCTTGTTTTCACATTTCACATTTTTAATGAGAATAAGGACAGACAATATACCCCTGAGCATCATTGTATGAATTTGTACCCAGCAAAGCTATGATATTTTAATTTATTATAATTAGCCATTTTAACTGTGGTTCTAGTTAGTGTAACTTCTGGTAAATGAAAAATGTGAATAAAGTACATGTTGGTGGTATGAAATCATATTTCTAGACAATATCAATTTAGACTAAAATATCAGGAGGAAGGAGAGACTTATAATACAAACTCAGCATTTAAACACAATAACTTCCCCCCCAGCATGGGACATGACTCCTGGGGATGAGCCTCCCTGGCACCAAGCCTTTGCTACCAATTACCAACAAGCAATGCAATTGGGAAAAAAAAAGATCTTAACCAAAAGGGGGGAAAGGTAAAGACAAATGAGTTTACATGGCCAAGACACTTCAAAGTGAGTCAGGAGGTCATTCCAGATGTAATGCTTATGCATGACTTGGCAGGATTTCGTTGACAGCCAAAGTAGATATTACTCCAAATAGTGAGGCTCATGAGGGCTCTGGAAACATCCAGACACCATATTCAGGGCCAATAGCTCAGGAGTTTGGTCCCTTGCTTGTGGGCCCTACTTTGAAATTTATGCTTCTCAGAGGGACAGAGTGGGACTCAATTGTGGTTTCCCTACATATGACTCTTCTGTCCTTGTATTTGAACTTCTAATTAGTACTAAACTTGGTAGGTGTATGTACAAGAGACTTAAATCTTTGGGCTGACCATGTGCCAGCTGGACTCTGAATTTCAATGGAGTTGCAACACCTAATCTCCAGTTCATTGGACTCACACAGGGCAACTAACAAGGATGATGGACAACCAACATACCAAGGAATCAAGAGTGTCTACCACTGCAAGCAAGAGAGTCCCATCCATGGGCCATATGGCATCAAAGCCCCCCTCAACTAAAGGTGGAGTGGGCATCAACATCCCAGAATCCTCAGGATTGGGGAATAAATATGGACTAAAGTAGATTTACTGCTATTCTACTTTAGACTTGTGATTCTAGCAGTGGAAGAAATATCACTGATGTGGAAGCATATGAATCACTCAGAGAAGCATCCATATAAATCAGACAGAGAAGCATAAGAGCATAAGCACAAATGTTTAGTTCATACCTGGAGGGGGAGCTCTTCTCTGATGAGTAAAATAACAGTGAAAGTTACTCCCATGGGCCCTAGGACATTCGCTGAGAGTGTGAAGGATTTGGGCTTGCAATGCCATGCATGTTGACCCTCTATATGAACAGGTTATAATGCCAACTGTGATTCTTTAGGTTCTACCCACTTTACTCTGGCAATTGTTGCTGCAAGTGGTGTATCTTTTGAGAAGCTGACATACAGTTTTGCCATCAGTCCTCATGAGAATATGAAGATTGGCTGCAGTGTTCCATGGGTATGTTGCATAGTGCCCTGTGACACTATGAAAAAACACCAGTTTAGAGGCAGTGCCCACTGTAGAGGTAAGGAGACAGCCAAAATGAGCTGGTTAAGCCACAGGTTCTTCAGCAGCAGTGTGCTTCAATCGACTTTGGGGACATGGCCAGGTGATGTAGCAGACGCCTTTATTGTTTTAGAGGCTGTACCAACTGACCATGCCAATAAGTTAAATGCAGTGACACCTTGTGAGATAGTTGCAGCCTGCTTAAAATGAATGAGAGAGACTGTTAACACTGTGGTCCAATACAAATTTTCATAAGTTGCTTTATTTGTTGTTTGAGCAAGCCATTTTTTAGCTTGCTTTAATGGAAAGGAGTGTAGAAGGCCCATGTTGGTATTAGCACAGGTTAATGTGTAGCATTTCCTGGCACTGTTGAGTAAAGGTCCTATATAATCTATTTTCCAGTCCTGTAATGTTATGTTGGCTTCGTGCACATGTCCACTGATGTAAGGCACCATTCGTGTCCAAAGCTGAGGACAAGCCTCATAATCTTGTATGATCTGAACTAGGTCAAAATATTTGTTGGGGATGCCTAGTGCTTTAACCCTGCACCACCCTGAGGCAACTTCCCTATGGACCTTTTTTCTGCAGCCATAGGGCTTCTTCTTCAGTGGTGTAGGGCAGAACAGGTGAACACAAGCTAAAACATCACCTTTTGGTTCCTCGGTGGAAAGAATTTTTAGAATTAATGTTGCTTCTTCAGAACCTTTAGTGCTAGCTAATGTGGGCTCTGAGTTTCTGGTGACATACAAGCACTTAAAAATTCTAAGAGAATATTAGGTTATACACCAAGAGTAAAGCATATCAGAATTTAGAAATAACAATTAGAGCCCAGAGCCCAGAAATAAATGTGACTGTGGCAAGAGCTTACAATCTAGGCCCTAATTTCCTTATGAGTATTTTAAATAAAGCTGTTTCTAGAGATCATAACTACAGACTTTAGAAGTAGTTTTGTTTCATTTTACTTTTAAACTTTTACTAAGATCATGTTAATCAACAGGTAAAACATAACTTACAGACTTGCCTAACTTCTACTTTAAAGCCTCTTCTTGTTGATGATGAGCTGACAGAATGCTCTTTTAGAGAAACATCAGAGCAGAAGAGCATAACCAATTAGGGATTTTGGTTGTTTTCATACCATATCACATTCTTCTTAGAATAACAAAAACTATAATCAACAATACCACTACGCAGATGAGTATTAGGATAGAATATTGACAATAAGAACTTAAGTCTTTATGAATTTTATAGAACCCCTAAATCTATAAATAACATATAAGTAACATTTTCCTTACACAGATTTATCCAACAGGGGCTTAGGAAATTCTTTTAATTTTACAAAAATTCCCAAAAACCTCTCATGTAACTCATAAAATATTAAATGAAACTAACTGTATTTTTAAATAAAATTTTATTGAAATGTATCATTCATACATAAACACTAAATGCATAGTGTAATTTATGAATTTACTGAACAAATATGACTATCATCATACAAGTCTTACATACATCTCCCTACCAACAAAACCTTGCATTGTTGTGAAAATTTTGTTAAAAACTATTACAGAGCATTGTCAAATTATTAGTAGTAACTATAGCTCATCTCTAACATTTGGTTTATTTTTCCCAATGCCATCCAACTATTAACATCCTATATTAATATTATGTATTAGTTATTGTTCAAGAGAAATTTTTTTTCATATTTGTCCTTTTAACCACAGTCCGTCATCCACCTCTGGATTCCCTATGTTATACAGTCCCATGTTTTGTACAATCCATTCACAGTGTACACTTAGTGGTTCTCATTTTCATCACAGAGTTGTGCTGTTATTACCTCAGTCAATTTTAGAATTTTTCCATTACTCCCAAAGGAAAAAACCCACACATCCTTATATCCCCTAATGGCATTCCTTAGTAATGAAATATCTTCTTGTAAGTGCTGAAAAAATTACTACATTGCTGTTAATTTTTATGATAATTTATCAGTTGTAACTTTTCTGTATATCACAATATTCTTTGTATTATTCTCCAAATCTTCTACTATCATTGAAATCACTGTTATACATTTCCTTAGATGACTCTATAGTTTCCTTTTAATTGTCATTTACATCCACAGACTATCTTTCAACCACAGTCACATTTAAAATCAGCAGTGTTAGTTATACTTACTATAATGTATTATTCTCAACTCTATTCATTTCCACATATTTACAATTAACTTTATTAATAATGCTACATACATTAAATATCAGCTCCCATTCTCAACCTATATTATATTTCCTAGTAACCTATACTCTAGAGTTTACCTCTGTGAGTTTACTTTTCATATTTAGTTTACATGAGTAAGAACATACAATAGCTGTCCTGTTGTGACTGGCTTATTTCACTCAGCATAACATCCTTTAGGTTAATCCATCTTGTCATATGCATCCTGATTTCATTTCTTCTTAGAGCTGAATAGTTTTATACTATATGTATATGGTCTATTTTATTCATCCATTCATCAGTTGATGGACACTTGGGCTCTTTCCATATGTTGGCAGTTGTGAATAATGCTGCTCTAATCATTAGTGTACAAATACCAATATTCATAACTTTGTTTTCAGTTTTTCTGAATCTATTCCTAGTAATGAGATTGCAGCAACATACACATTTCAGTTCTCTGCTTCTTGAGGAATTGCCAAGCTCTCTTCCATAGAGGCTGTACCATTCTACATTCCCACTAAAAGTAAAGGAGT